>JAVMSB010000278.1:0-43329 GCA_031761475.1 Penicillium pancosmium | reverse complement strand
TATATCGAAGATATTCCTTCGGCCTGACTGTGGCGGGGACAAGTCCCGACGTAACAGATCGCGGTAGCCACCGATCGGAGGAAGATCGTCCAAAATGCTTTCCATACTGGCGCAGCCGTGTAGGAGATATTGTTTTCGATGTGCTAACAAGAATGACGAGGTAATAGAATCAGAGACCGCACGAGAGTGTCAGACCCGTAGTCTTTTATAACCATGTCTACTCTCCAACCTAAGCGTCTAGGGTAACACATGAAACCAAATTGGCACGGAATGCCGCAGAATTCGCTTTCGAAAAGAGGTATAGGTCGTGCATTAGAGGAAGAGCCGTACCCACTTGAGGACACTAGAGAAGCAGGGGTGTGTAGATACGCTGCTTTTGGCTCCTTCTTTGTCTCCGGTATTACGAAGTGAAAGAAAGGAGTCAAAAAAGAAGATGGCTTTTTTGGCACTCAGAGACTGGTAGTGAGGCTGACATGTCAAATGGGTCACGAGAGATAGGTGTCCTGAAGCTATCTATATCGTACTTTGAATTATCAAATTGTGGCCTGGGTGTCGTTAGTGGGAGGTTCGAGGTAAAGGAAATGCACGGTGGATCCGACCAGCCCGCAAAGAATCGTGGGAACGAGTGTGAGACTCGCGCCGTTGAAAGAGTATGCCTCCCCGCGCGAAACCCCCCCAAGACGAACAGGTAGAGCTTGATCGGTGAATCAAGAAATCCCCACCACCGCAGAGACGAAAGCTGGCCCACTGACCCGCAGATATCCACTGTGGCTTCATCCTTGGACACATACGAGATTTCTTTCTCGCGCAGTAATACTGAGGCAAAAAGAAGTAATCCGTTGAATTTTCTTCGTGTTAGAGGATAAATCACAGCAACGCGGTAAGCGACGGACCGGCAACATTGAAAAGGCTAGCTCTGCCATCTCACCAGTTTTCTACATCACCTTGCTCTATCGTACTATCCTACAGACCTACTGGGCTTTTTCTTTTCTTGTTCGGCCTACTGCCCTCAACACCCCAAAAGCAATCATGCCGAGACAAAACGCAACAAATTGGAGTCGCCGGGAGGAAAGAAACCTCGAACGTTTTTTGTGGCGGTACCGCAAGTTGTCGTGGAAGGCACGCTCTCGAGTATACTATCGACGATATCGAATCTCTCGCTCGGGGGAGTCTCTACGGGGAAAGCAGAATGAGCTGCGAAGACGATACTCTATTGATGAGCTCCCAGCGCTATCGATTGCAAGCGATGAGGTGCGGCGGCAAGCGGTAATGGCCCGACGCTGGAGAGCTTGTTCAGAACCACTTGCTCCTCTGCCAGTCATTGTGCTACGAGCCCCTGATCTTGAAATCCTCCGCACACTCGAAATGTTTCGTCAATTGCGGCTATCGTCTAAACGTGCGGCCATAGATGCTTTGAACATGCGATAACAGCCTGGTAAGCCCCAACCATTCTACTGTCTTGAACTGTGACAGAGCGCTGATTTCGGAAAGTGTCTGTACATATTCCCACTACAAGCCCCATGAACTCCTTCCCACGGCTTTTCAGATGGTGCACCGGGGGTTTCTGACGAAGAATCCCGCGTTGAAGCAATCTACTTCAGGGATATGACAATTGGCTACTTACTTTCGAGTCGGATGGGCTCTAGTGGCACCAGCAGGTCACTATGAAAAATGTATATAGATGTCGATCATGCCAGTAATTCGGGCAATTTTCGAAGTAATTTACCCGGTCATGCTTCGGAACACTAGCATTGTCTTAATTTCTAAGCTAATCCCGGATTCCTGTTGACGCATTTCAGAAAGATTCAACGACGATGAATTAGACGAACCATGGATCGGCCTGTTTATCGATGGTGGAAGGGATGATGTTCGGTGGTCTAGACTACCAGCAAATGAAGTATAACGGCCGGCCCGTGACGACGTGGACCGTGCCTGTCGATCACGACCTGGCCCCCGAGGCCCTGTGGGCCAGCCCTCCCGCCTTAGCTGGCCCACCCACGGTTCCACGGTTCGTTGAGACAAGCGTATTTCTAGTCATCTCTAGTCATCTCTAGTCACTGCTAGTACGAAAGTTCGCCTCCTCGCGATGCTACTCTTCTCCAGCTGGTGGTGGGGACTACGAAAAGGGATAATGACTCGAGATCCCAGCGTCTCATGAATGGTATTTCCCAAATGATAATTTCCTGGAACGGACATTGCTCACAGTTCTGTTTTATTGTTTGGATCGGCACGTCTCTGGCCAGCTCCAACACGGATATACAGCTGATGCCCGAGTGTAACATGGACCCATTCGAGCTCGGGGCCCCACCGTGCAAACCCCCGAGCCTTTTGCATTGCTTGTCCGCCCCGGTATTGCGTAGGATGGAGTAAGTGGCGTGTTGAAGCAGTGAGGCGCACGAATGGCCATCCAGGACCCGGGCAAGATCTCAGTTGCAGCGGTGAGAGGTCAAAGAGAGCGGATATCAGTCCAGAGCTAGAGGCACGTGTGGACACAGATGGACTTCAACGTGCGCGCTTCCAGCCATAAAGCAGACAGTGTGTTGAAATGGCTACCCCGTCCAGAACGGCTTGCAATCCGATTCGCTTGTTCAGAAAAATGGCCGAACGCTCTCGGCGGTTGCGAAGATCCCCCTGCCGCCCGGGGAGAAGGATCCGGCCGCGGAGGGCCCTGAAAGAAATAGCGTCGATAATCTCGCAGTGCTGTTTGATTGGTCGGTATCCAGGAACTAAATCGTCCACTTTCGGTAAATTTGGCCAATTCGGGGCGGACTCTACGCGCTGTTGGTGATACCAGACTTTCGAGCACGGAAGAAGATAAATCTCTCCACCGAAAGGAAAGTTAAGGGGTAAGGAGATGCCGTTGGCCCCCAACCACTGGCCCACTTCCGACCAAAAACCGTTGATCCTGACACATGACGGTGATGTACCGTGCTGCGAACTACGCGCGGTAGGTCGATAACCGCCAACAAAATCTCGCTAACCTCGGCCTTAAGGAATTTCACCAACTTACTGTTCTCTTTGGATCGCACTGTTCATTACGCCTGACCTCTTATTTCCCCTACTTCCACAATTATACGAAGTCCCCTGAAGTAAGTTCGATCCTGATCGTATTGGGGTTCAGCTACCCGAATCCTGAATAACCATCAACGAGACCGATCTATCATTTCGATACATGCGACGCGAGCATCGCTCCAAATTGCCATGGAGGACACTCTGCTGGATGATTCGCTGAAGCGTTTCTGTGCACGCCATTTCGATCGCTCAAAAATGAAGTTGCTGGACACTCTTGCGTTGTTGCAGTCGTACCAGCTCATCTTGCAAGCCGACGTGAATTTGGCAAATGTCTTAGAGATCCCCCTTGAGAGTGACCAGAAGTCCGAGAAACTTGGTGCACTGTTCAGCAGAAAGAAGCCCCGAATATTGGACCCTAAGCAGGCTGAAACTTCGTCTATCGAGTGGGCTGATGTTGTATGCTCTGTCCCGTATGACCCAAAATTACAGAGCGATGGCAGTTATCATGTCCAAATCGATACCCTCCAGGTGATGGTCGAGCTGTCCAAGAAAGATCATGATTTCATTGCCACCGGCCTGCCCTGGCAGCTGATTGATCCTCAATCATATCCATGCGATGTTGCGTCGGAACATAGAGCCGTTAATTCACTGAAAGATGAAATGTTTCGCTGGAAAGAAACCATTTTGCAATGTTTGTCCGCTCCCCTTCCCATTTGGTACTCAGCCGCTCATCTCCATCTCAACGTTTGCAGTATCGGAAACAATGGACCGTGTTCTGGATGGATTGTCTGAGAAGCTAGGCTCATTGCAGGAAAGAAGCAGGGCTTTGGACTTTCCGGACGTTGAGCCTCGTGCGACGACTGAGGTCCACTCATCACCTCTTCCCAATGAAGCAGAAACCATCAGCCCAGCGGGACATCGTAAGAAAAGGAGAGGTTTGTGACACTCTGAGAGAAAGGCCGCGGGCAATCGCTGAAGCATCTTATAGCGAAGGGTGGCCACAACTGGACTCCCGAAGAGATAGAATATCTCTGCACATGGATGAAAAGCAAGCGACACCTGTCTCAAGAAGAAATTGAGGACCAGTATGAGTTCAATGGCAAGAAGAGGACCTTTGCAGCGATCCAAGCCAAGCTCTATGACCAAAATCTTGGCTCTTTGTGCAATAAGAAGAAGAAAGTTTCCCTGGAGCAGCATGATGCTGCCGAACCGCCGACTGCACCACTTGCGTCTTCAAATCACCAGCCACCTTCGGACTTCGCGGCACCCGTCGATGCCGCTCAGCTAGCCCTGGCCATCGATATTATACGGGCTTCTTACGATGGCCCATTCTCGCCTTCTCCGATATCTGAAAAGCCCGCCAACAGCCCGCCCCCATCTGTCGAAGTTGGTATGAGGTCGCCGAGCCCTGTTCGTGAATCTTGGCCCACTCCAGAGTCAGTGGGGCGACAGCCGGACCTCCAGAAGGAATCTAGCCAATCAAGCGAAACATCTGTACGCATTATGGATCGCCACAGCGACCAAGTCAGCGAAACTACTCATGGAGCTGTCGACAACAGCAAAGACAATTCTTCAAATAAGGTGTCCGGGTTATGCCACCAGCCATCGGAAATGTTGAGAGAAGCTTATGCCAAAGCCATCGAAGATACCAGCAGCGCTGAAGAAACCCATAAAGGTAAGAAATTCATGCTCTACCCAGTTCTCTCGATAATACATCATCTTTGAAAAGATCTACCATTTCAGGATTCAGAGTGCAACTCTCTCCTCCATGCAAGACATCTTGACTGACTGTTATAAGCCCTAGGGCAATCCGGCGAAGAAAGTGACGTGTCCACTCGGCCTTTACCACCGGCCAACGGAGGATCCACAGAAAATACACTACCAGGCTTCGCAACTTTGATCGAATGTGCTGATAACATTCATGAAGCAGGTTAGTGTACCTTCCTTGGTAATAATGTGATTGCTAATCTCGCCATAGGGCCAAGGGCAACCACAAACTCCACACCTAGCTCCTTGAAGGCGGTGCAACCATGCCACACAGAACATAAAGGACCTGAAGATGGGACTGAGGCAATCGAAAGCCCCAGACAGCAAGTCTTAGAAACGGACCAGGCAAAGAGCTTTTCAAACAATGACTTGGATTTCTCTTCAAACCTCAGTCCCATGATTCCACGTCACCTTCCAGACTCCGTGAGATCTGTCCACTCCGGCGCCACTGTTCGAATGCTCGAACAGGCACCTGACGTCGGCACCGCGGCTCTTCAAACCATGCAGATGCAGGCCTTGGAGCCACCAGTCGGTTGGTACGTACAGCGAGCGGCTCCTGCACGACCGAGGGGGCCTCAGCTACCATGAGGCTACTCAGAAAAAAGGTCAGTGGGCTCATGAGTTTGGCATTCTTTATCATCAGATCGACGGAATAGGAGGTTGCTTTGCTATAATGTCGTGGAATTGCATACTTAAATATCCAAGCTTTCGGCTTCGTCTCTGAGCGACACTAGTGCAAATACCATTCTTCTCTGCCGTTATTCTCGCATAAAGAACAGCTTTTCTGGGAGAGAAGGGACTAAATCATTGTGTTCAAACTGCTAGCTCTGATAACATAAGCTAAAAGTTTCCATTACCTCACAATATGTTCGAGATTATGCTAGAAGATTCAAATCACCGGGGCAGAGGAAGAGGCGATGTAACGAAACTTCTGAGCACTCTAGATTAAACCATGCCAAGAGCAATTGTACGATCTTTAATACTATTTGAAATACAAATATTTCATAGAGGAAGAACAGACAACTGTATATCACAAAAGATGGAAGAACGAAATACCGTGTCTCTCGCCTCCTAGGTCTCGATTGCGTTCACGCGATGCAGTTTTCCTATGAGCATAGTCGGCCTACTTCCTCCATACAGCAACGGCTTCAATGAATATAAGATAGGATAATTGACAACAATCCGTTTTTCCTCAACCAATTCATCGCAAATTGCTCGGCGTCTAGTTCCTATATATTATTCACAGCACATGATAGCCAAAAAGTCCGCCCTTCACGAACTGGCTGATATGTACTGGCTATCATGTACTTTGGATACCGAAACATTTGCAAGGAGTTCTTAGAGGACAAAAGCAGGTCAAAAGAGACGAGTAAGGTCGATCCCAAGGGTCTCTCAAGGGGTCCAAATAACCACTTCATTATACCTGCGCACGCATGGCATTGGTCAGCCCAACATAGAATAGGGGTCAAGGCCGACATTCTTTCACACTACTTGATCATTGGAAGTGAAAAAAGGCATTTGATCAAAAATATTGGAAGGTGGAGAGTGAGGACTGCGGATAAGAATCATAAAATTTATTACCCAGAAGCTGCGCATCTCGGAGACTACCAAAAAAGCTATTCCCACGTAAGATATCGCATTTATTCACCAATATAGGACCATAGATGCTTTGCGTATCGAGATGGGTGTAATCTAGAGTCAATATGTATAACGTCGACTCCATCCCGGCGATTAGTGACGACGACCTTGTTGAAAATGCCAGCCTCACCGGACTCAGGGACAATGTGAAGGCTGCGATAGACCTTCAAACGCAGGCTGCTATATAGTAAGCCCCATTTAAGCTCATATTGAGACATCGTTACTCACAGTGTGGGGATTTCAAGATTTCCGCGACTTTGGCGAGTAGACTCATCACCCTCGACACCTTGTGACTCAAGTTCTGAGAGTTCCTTTCGGAGTTCTTGAAGCTGTTTTTCGAGTTGATAATTCTCCTCTTCGATTTCTGAGGCTTCTTTGGCAATTTTTAGCTCTTCGTTGGCGAGTTTTTCCATTTCTGCGGAGTGTTCACAGGCATCATGACCCCCCACAGTTTCCTGATATCTGGTTTCCGAGAGCTGAAGCTGCACAGAAACTTTGCGCCGAGAAGAATCAGCTTCCTGCAGGCGAAGTTTTCGGATTTCTTCCGTGTCGAGAAAGCATTCTTTGATGCGAGCAGCTGCTTGTTTGTCCGGCTTGATTGTAAAGTTGCGGGTGGCATGGTCAATGAGCTGGGTGAAAATATTAGATGAGATCGTATAGGGCGAGGAAGGGGAGGAGGCAGAAAGTACTTCTGAAAGATCTTCGTAGGCCATTATGATGAAAATTATCTTAAGATAATAAGAAAGACACGGCGTAGCTAGAAATAGATAGAATCGGAGAGGGATTACACAGAGGAATCGAATAATATGCAAGAATTGGCATGCTCACCTAATTGAGTTGCCTCTTTACAGCGGTCAGTGGCTGTGGGTCTTTGTTTTTACATGCAATACCGCATTGCCTTGAATTTGGCACATTGGAGGCCGGCGCCGCAGAAATAGTATGGGTTTTAATCACCTGTATCTTGATGTATTGAAAAGGGGACGTAAATACATTTGGCCCATGCGGAATGTATGACACTACGCTGCGTCTCAACGAACGGAAGGGTCAGGGGAAACTGATGAGCTGAAAATATAGTTTATTCCGAGCGGAATTGGGCTCAGAATGCGAGCTATTGAAGAGCTAATGCGAAAGGTCAGCTTCTGTTTTGCCATATCGCTGGCAAAATAGGGCTATCACTTCTTTCTAGGGTCGTATTGTGCACGGTCACCCCAAGAGATGGCAGTGTTCAAGGCTGCAACTAGTCCAGATCTCTGGAGCTGTTTAAGCCTAAGGATATATTGATCAGTCAATTCTGATATGGGGCAATGCCCACTCTGTGCCCGTGTGATACGCTGTACCCCTGAACCATGATGCGTTGGCGTTCTCTCATCACGCCACGATATTTCTCATCACGTTACAATATTTGCGGATGAAAGCTCTCGCCGGACCCGTTTCTAGTCCCAGTGACTGAGCCAGTGACTGAGTTGTCTATCCCAGGCTCGCAAAAGTACATGCAGACTTACATACGAATGTCGCAGCAAACTTGCCACTAATGGTAGGCAAAAGATCATCTGAGGCATTTACCTACTTGGGCCTGTGTTGTAAATTGAAAGGCTCCTGGGACGAGATAGAACATATTGGTAAATTATCACAGCCATGACAGGGACTAAATCCAACCTCATAAAACTGCGTTCATTTTCAAAATGGAGTCAAGTGAAAAGTCGACGTATACATGTAAGATTTTTGGTCTATCAAATGGTGTTAGCCTCATATGTAAAGAATTTCCGTTTGTATTCCTCCTCGTACCAGATCCGTATACCCGCGCTCAAGCCTAGGTGGGAATCATAGAGCGAGGGGACCCTGCAAGTTTTGATGACACCGACCAGACTGCTTCTTGATGTCGCTTCATTTTGAAAAAGAATTGTCCTCTAGTACACTAATAGAGGTTCAGTGAGCATCTGAATATTGCCGGAGAGAAGCTTCTCGCAAAGGCTTGGGGAGATTGACTGAGGTGCGGTTTCGGTAGCCAAGCAAAATTGCGATAATGAGGCTGTGTGTTTTGTCTTACATGATCAGCTGACGGAGTATTTGCCTGCTGTTATAAAGGCAGATATGCAAAAGTTTCAAATGAGAATAATTACAACTTGCTTCTTGATTGTTCTATAATAATAATCATGGAGCCCTTTATTTGGCCAAGAACATCACCATGGCTGTAAAGTTCATGGCCATCATGGGCCAGAGCATTACGAACACGGGGTTCAATGTGTAAACTGTGCTCACGCCCCCTGTGCTTCCTGTGAAGTTATTTAAGGATATGATTGCCAAAGGTTTCATTGTTTAGGAAAATGCAATATTGAAATTAGAGGTTAAGACAGTTCGAGAAACGGCAGCGGGGCGATTGAACAGAGACCAAGATTTGTATCTGATGTCGGTGTCTTCTCATACGCCTCTGGCGGCGATGAGACGTCCTCGCACTCGACAACAGCCGGCATATTATTTCGAGCCACGGTTCGACCGAGACAAGTTCCCATTGAAAATCTTTACGACCTTTCTATCCAGATGTTGTAATTTGGTAAGTGCTAGTTCGGTTTGCACGCCGAGTGCTGGCTTTCAGAAATTTAATGTAGCTGCCTATAATACTAAGCACTGAAGTATGCAGAAAGAACGAGACCACCAACTTTCCGGGCCATGTTGCCGGCTCCCGTTCGCCTGAGCTAACTGCTTCGTGTGATAGCTGACTGTGCTGGAATGCTGCCCACCCTCCGAGACGCCGGTTACTAGCTGAATCTGTTGATTGTGTGCCGTTGCGCTTGCTTGAGTGGGAATTGGATCCTTAGTACCCGTCTGCGCTGTGGAATTAAGAGCCATTCTAAGGGGAAGTTGGCAAGGATGTAAGATAGTTGAGTTATTTTCAGAGGTTTGGGAAGATCAAGTGGAAGCTAGGGGATTCTTATATTATGGTCTTGCAACCCTAACGACGAGTGCGATGACCGATTACAAACAACGGTATTTGGATTGCGTAATAGCATCTCATGAACGTACCTCACGGAATTTGATTGGCAACATGACTCAGCGCCTCATTGGATACTGTCCTCATTTGGATTGCGCAGCATTCGTTAGCGTGTCATGAGCATCTATCCATTTTGGTCGTTCCCCGCTGCTGGAATTCGATCAGTCCATCCACCCATTTGACTACCCTGATTTCCATGGCATCATCTTTCTCTGAGTCACGAAGCTCACCATTTGTTATGGTCCCGGATGATCCATCTGAAATATCACCTAATAGATGAATTTATCCCAGACATGCTGGTGGATGAGGAGCCGAGAATTTTCAGCCTTGAACAAACTATATCAGATCCTCTACGGCATCACCCAATGGAAGAAGGGGCTATCATACTGTACAGTCTACCCATGAATACGATACCATTTGGCTGGCCAAGGATTGCCTTCAGGAATGGCAATGCAACTCGAGCTCAGTAGTAGTTTTGGACCAGATTATGATGGAGATCCAGACTGGACAGACGCTGAAATAGCCATTGAGCCCCGTGGCGAAATCCCTATAGCCACCCTGCACCTCTTAGCCGAATAGCAAAAAAAAAAAAAAAAAAAAAAAACACGAGCGAAACAATCTAGTGGACCATTTTAGTAGGGCCTAAAACCAGACTAACGCCGAATGGCCATCCTGCAATTCCACAGACGGGTATATATTGGCGACTGGCTCTACCCTCCACCCGACACTTAGGGCTGATATTACTGCGCTGACCATGTTAAGCCCTCGGCTTGATAATATCCCTTTTGACGTCCTCTATGAGGTGGCTAAATTGCTGGACTATCGTGACTACATTCATCTCAATCGAGTTAATCATGCCCTTCGCAAGGCAATGCAAAATGAGCATATCTCGCGGAAGATCTTAAAGGTACTTCACACTTCCCTCTCTCCTTTCTTCTTTGGGCCCCCAACAAACACCTACTGAAATGTTCAGAATGGGATGCTTTATAGCAAAGAAGGCCAGCAGGCTACCGATGCCGGAACCGGCTATCATCGCGCTATCTCACATTACTATGATATCAACGAGGCGGTCGCCACCGCGAGCCCTTACCTGATCTCTGCTCTTGCCTACGGGACCGATTTCCTCTACCAGCAAGGCATATTGTGCTACTGTACCGATGAGGAGCTTCGCTTACTCGATGTGCACCAGGCTGGTCAAACCGAACGTGTGGTCAATTTTCACAGGGTTCTCTGGCGCTTGGTGCCAAGTTTGAAGGGCTTTGATCCCACTCAATCGGTGAAATTAGTCCATTATTGCGATGATGTTCTTGCTTTCCGTGTCTTAGGGAATGCAGACATCGAAGGTTCCACGGACATTCTCTTTGCCATGGATGTCGCACGTCGACATGGGACCTCTCGAAAAAAGCGGCTGCTCTTACGAGCGGAAGTACCGACAGCTGTGCCAGTTTTCGTGCGCTGCAACCGATCCTGTATCTGGTACGGCTACTCAACTGTTACCAACTCCAACGAGGGTGGACCCTGGCAGATTAATGCCATCGATCTTCTCACAGACCAAACCACTGATTATCCCTTAGACCGGAGGTTGAACGGTGATCTGGGGGAGACTGTATGTTTCGAAGTTTATAATGAGACTTTGTACGCCATTTCAACGGTGGAAAGATCCGATGATACACCATCGAAAACTTCTTTTTATTATTGGTTCTGTTACATAAAGAGGCAGCACCAATACTACTGGGGGAAGTTATGGCGCCGAGAAAACATCGAGGGCCCCATCGACGATTCATGGACCAATCTGTCTATGCGTCTTGACGAAGTGACCGGTCGACCCATCATAGTTGAGTGCCGCCGAGAATGGCCTGGTGGGAGGAGCGAGAGTCGCCGCACTTGTTACATTGGACCTCTTCCTACGTCCGAGGAGGCGCTCAAACGAGAAACAAATATTCCATGGAGACACCTCGATCCGGCTGAAACGTCCACCGAAACATTCAGCGAGTACCCCAGCCAACGGTCATGTCATTCCTATCATACCGAGTTCAATCGCACCTGCGATCAGGAATCTAGACGGGAATTTACTACCGCGCGCATCAAGTTCCACACTTACCATCTATCGGCGGCAACATTTCTGGATCTCGTCAACGACCCTATAGCAGAAAGTCAATCCCAATCTCGAGATTTTCTCCGCGTGCGAGCAGTATCGCGGACACGCGAGTGCCCAATCGAGGGTCAAAATGGAACAGGGTTGTTGTTCAAAGCACAAACTGGCGTCGACGGCCGGCCCATTCAAGGCTCGGAGGAGCGAACTATTTGCCAACATGTCCGTCTTTGGCCATCGAAAGATTTACGCTCCAGTGTTATCACACTTCTATGTCCAGAAACACTCACAGGCACCGTGCGCGCCGCTTCGGATGAACGGTCCATAATATATTCGATTCCTTCCCCCGATCTTCCACCAGAACTTCAGTACCTGGTGCTCATCAGCTTTGATCCGAAGATACATTTTATTAACGCACTTGCTGGACGCACCTCAGAGCTTCTGGTGGAAGGTGACAGCCCTAGTGAAGATGCCCAGAAGAAGTCTCCAAGCAACTCGCTTATGAAACTGGACACGCCTTTCTACCAGGATATACGAAGAAGGTATTGGCTTCGATGAGCACCTTGCAGCATTCCACATCATAGTATGGCAGGAATCTGGCCAGAATGGATCTCAAGTATATGTTTGTGGGAACAGGGCATCATAGAACCAGGGTCGAGTAAAAGTTTTATCATCACTCAGACATATTGCTATCTTATTTTTTTAAAATCATATTGATCAGTTCTTGAGCCAAAATCTGATGCTATTCCATACAGATATTTAATAACGGGTGTCAAGAACTTTGGTCTGCTATTACCGCTATAATACTATCAAGTATAGTACAAGGAGAAGTGCGAGATGCAGATCCAGAATAAAAAAAATTTGAAAAGTCTTTCAAGGACTAGATCACCATTTTCTAATCGCGAATTCGATATACGAATGTGGTATAGATCGTATATCAAATGTTTGGCTCAATGGCAAGGCTTCGATAGTCAGGGACCCGAGTTACCTTTCGTTACTTTGATTCGAACTTACCAAAGGTTTGATATTCTCCTAGATCACTGACTCTTTTGATGAAAATGATCCATGTCAGTAGTTGTCTGTCGCTTTTCTTGAGGTTGATGCGCTTCAAAGCATCGTGTAGCTCCCGCAGCGGTACCAAAGAGCCATGAGATCCACAGAAAACAAAATTGAGAGCATTCGTTACATCTGAATATACATTAGCGGCATTTCGGTCTGCATGAGATGACTTACCATGCGAACTGAGCTTTTTCGGGGGTTTGAACTCAACAGATTCCGGCCACCAGTCTGGTCTTTTCCCGTATTTTGTACCCTTTCCTTTACCCATGGCCTCCCCCCATTCAATGAGTATCGTGCGACTTTCTTGAGTACCAATCATTTCAAAAACACATCTGTAGATTTCTGCCAATGTATCAACACTGGACAAAACGCCTCTCGAATATGCGATGGAGAAGATGGTCTTGGAAGCTGTATTAGCTACGGCAGCGAGAGTCCCATATTTGATCCGCGGATCTGAGTTAAGCCATTGATACTTCGTCGAATCGAATGGATTTGCTTTCATTAATAAATGTCGTGCATCACAAGGGCTATCAAGCCGGGGGGGCTGGTTGTCGTGAAGTAGGTATGTGTCCTTGCCTCCGGATCTTACCGTCAATGCACGCCCACCATTCTGATGTACTCGAGGATGTAGTGACCCCTTACACGGTAGATTGAGCTTGTGACACCTGGAGCATATCCGTTCACAAAGATTATCCACAGGCTCACATTTGACTTTAGCGTCCTGACAAGATCCACAAGCAAGCTTCACTTTTAGCTGTATCAGCGACACTGTTCACAATTGCAGTCTGAGTTTCCTTACCTTTCTTTTCCGGACGTTGGCAATTGAGATCCATGACGGAGCATCGAGAACAAGATGCTTCCGTGCTTTCGCTCCGCTCGCATTTGACTTTTCGTTGCCGACAGGAGACACAGGCTTGTCCATCTATTAAATTGGCATCAATTACAGTTCACCAACGGAAGCAGCTAACATACTCAAGTGGAATTGGGTGTCTGAAGACGAATGCATCCATGGACTAGTAGATCGCCGGAGCATCGGTATGGTTTCATTTGTATTCAACGATCGCTGCTGTTCGTATAACTGGAAACAATTGGTGGAAAAGCGAGACGGGTGTGATAAATTCACATCCGTCAGTGGAGATATTTCGTCACTAACAATCAAAAATCGAAACTGTACCTCATCGATTAGAAGCTGACCCTCAAAGTTCCTGCGGCACTAGGGACGCCTTGACCAGGGCTTTATAGGTATGTAATATAGGCAGAGCTTCTCCATCGGGCAGTGACTTGGTGGTAGAAGTGGACCAACAGCAATCACATGGTTGGCCGGTGTATTATAGGTCTGTGCTATTAGCGTATCTATTTGAAATTCATTAGTATCCGCCGGCCTCCTGATGGAACCGAGGAACTGGGCGCTTCTGCACCTTTTCGGCCAGTAGTTTTGCTAAAATGACACATAAAAATTACGGTAAAGCACAGTAAGATAACATTACTATGGTTATGTTGTATATTGAAGTGGGGATCTCAAAATCAACGTATCATTCCGCATGCCGCAGCGTGCCAGTTTAAACGCTTCCTAGATCACACGGGTCTCTTCTTTTAGTTCTAGAGTGTCTTAAGTGGCTTGCTTTATTTTTTGATAGACGATGTGTACTACGTACACTTTTACCATCAAATAACTAAGTATTGGTGGATGATAGACGCAGGCCAGCGTTTCTTCGTCGCATAAGAAAGCCCCTGAAAGCCCTCCGCAAGGCGTAAACCAGTCCTGAATCCGCCCCAATACACCGTCATCAACTCCATTTCACCACTCCTCTGGTCAGTCTCGAAAAAAATCTTAATCGATTACATCTTGCGAATTTCATGACTTAATATGCAATCGTGACAGCACGGAGGGCGTAGGGGTGAGATGGGATTTGTCAGCACATTTAAATTTTTCGCCAGCTTCGTGAAGTGGGCGGCTTTTGATCAGATCTTGCGTTGAGAGGAATAGCCATGTTGCCAAATCTATCGGGATAGTAGATCTGAAGGTCTGTCTGTGGCAAGGCTGCGTGGTGTACTGAAAAGCAGTTATATGTGTAGTGCTTGCATTCCGTCACTTTCGAAGGTTTCTGGAAGTTGAAGCACTTTGAGTGGTCACCTAGCATAATTACTGCTAATCCGTCCTCCATTTCTCAGTTATCCCGGCCTTGTTCCACGTACCCTAGCTACCGAGCCCTTGTCATGATACGCATATTCTCCCTTCGGATTCTGAGACACTCGTCAGGGATAAAACCAAGGCTAGCGACCCTGTGAAAATTTATTTATCTGGGTAGGAGTCTTTGTTTCCACCTGACTATCCAGTAATCTCTGCTCTATCTTCAACTCAACGTGCGGATAATACTGTTGTCTCAGGGCGGGAGCAGCTCTTCTCAGATCACAAAGCTTTGCGTATAACGAGTGCCATTTTCCAAATCCTTGCGACAGGTGGACATCATTGCGTAGTCGAGTTGACGGAAATGAGGGACAATGCGCTCTGCTACGAGTATGTCGGTCCGTGGCTATCGCTGAGTTCAAAGTATTGAGTTATTCTGCGAAGTATCTTTGCGCTGATCGACGAGCTGTGGGGGCTGTCGAATGAAGAGGGTTGGTATGTGTTCATTGCGGTTAGAAGCACCGAGTGTCTCGCCGGTAGGGTAGTAAATTGAAGCTGTAAGATCATCATAGTATTAGTCCTGGTCATAAGACAGTAAAGGTTTGATGGGGGAGGTGTGATTTTGCTGGAGGTAGATACGATATCGCATCGATGACAAGAGACAGAAATAGGAAAGCTTCCGAGCCTTAATCGCCGCGGAAGTAGCCAGCCTCTCTACTATCGATGAGGATGCGCCTTTTCTTGGAATAACCCCAACTCGACGTGGCACTGCTTAGCAGCCTGAGCGGATCAACGTGGCGCGAAAGTCATTGAGAGGATTTTGTAGGATCATGAGAATCTGAAAGAACCATTGGGTTGTCTTAACACAGAATAAATTCCAGATGAGATGATCAACGGTTGCTCTGGGCGCAGACGCATGTGTCAAGACGAATGCTCACGTAGAGATTGACAGAGCAGAGCTCTACGACATGAGCGCCTGAGGAAGGAGTAGGTGTTTGGTAACAAGAAAGCCGTTCGGGGTTGTTAAATATACTATAGCTGTGAATCTGGATCAGTTACGGTAAGTAGTAACTGACTGACGTATTAAACAGGGTGTAGTGAGGTTGGATGATGCTCACCAGGCAACTAGACGTTTGGGTACCCAGTGCCCGTTAAGATAACCGACCGAGCAAAGGGAGGCTATTGTGAAGGGGGATGTGAGTGAGAAGGAAGAGATTTAGAAAGTGCATTGGCGTACTTGAGGAGGTATAGCAATATGTCTTGCATCTTCCAGCAGTCCCCTGGATGTGTCCTGCAGCGGTGAAACTACTCGTTTCCTTGGAAAGAAAGCACTGGGCTGCTTTTCATCAAGGAGATTGGTGCCTATCACAATTATCAAACATCCACTTCACAAGATGAGATAAATGCTAATGTGATTCAAAAAGGGCCCGACTCGTGACTGTAGTGGAGAGATGGGATTGATGATGGCGTTTCTTGGAAGGTTAAGGGATTCATAGGGAGGCAAGAGTCTGGAGGTGAGATGAAATCCTGTCAACAGATACGGGTCTTCAGTCGGCTTCATTGAGTGGGTGTTCAAGTTCATTTCTCACCTAAGTATGCCTCCAGAACTATCACCATAGGTTAAATAAGGGTCGGACGCAGAAAAGCGTGTATGCTTTACTGAAGAACATGAGACCTTGGCCCGCAGCTCTGAACGGTCGGGCAATTCTGTCAAAGAGGGTAAGAGAAAAGCATCAGTCAGCACTTAGCTCAGGTGAAGATTAACGAAATTTTGACACGTAGAGTACCCTTGTGAAGAGTAGTCACCGAAAAATATGCTGCTAGGAGAGAGAGTTGGCGAAAGGGAAGAGTCTCGGAAGGAGCCCCAGTGGAGGAAAGGGCTCACCGGAAGCTACCCCTACCCTTCTGTTTCCTCCATTCATATCTTATCTCTTCAATACCCAGGTCTGGCTACCATAAAGCCACACCCACTTCACTTACACAATTCCAAGGCGGCCGATCTCAGGTATTTAGTGACCGCTGAATATTCTTGATGGGGTTGAAGGGCACAGTGGTCATATCCTTGTTGCCACTACGAGCGCCAATCCAACACTTGATCCTGCACTGACTCAACCTGGATGGATGGACAAAAATACGAGTTCAGATACCCCGATCCAGAGATAATACAAGCCTATTTCACTCTCTTCTTTCTGGAATACTCTCTTAATACAAACTCATCGAAGAATGCCCTTGAACAGCCGGCCTTTAAATCCTCCATAGCCGGTTCTAGTTTATCTCTGTCACCTGTCACTCTACAGGAGTACTTCTTGCGGTGCAACGGGGACCTGATCATTGCGATTCAAATTACAGAAGCTATAGTTGCGAGCCGGTAGGCGGAGCTGAACCACCGTGATGTTGCCCCAACATGTATCCATACGGCGTTCCTGGATCTAAAAAGACCGAAAAACACTATATTGGCGGTTTTTAACTGGGTTTCACAGTGTTCACACCCATCGTCTTGCTTAGGGAGCGCGCGGGGACCGAGGATGGATTGATCACGTGATCGTTGTTGCCCTTGGGCTCATAGGTCCGAGGCCACGATGGTGATGCGGGGTTTGAGAGAAATCGTGCACTACGTAAAGTTGCAGAGTGACAGAGTGCACAAATGAATTCCTTAACTAACGACCACTGCAAAAAAAATGGAGGAAATCATCCTTGGACATATCTCCGTTATACATCTTGCTTCTATTCGTCACGGAGCCACGCTTCATCAGATGAGTGCTAACACCAGGTGCGTTTTGCCCATTGGTAACACTACCATTGTATACCCAAGAAGTTCCGTCCACCTGGGTCTCAGAAGCGGAGTGAATTGAGATTCCGTGAGCCGCCCGCTCCCGGCGATCTTCGAGGTTCCCTGTACCAGAGGTCGACACTAAGCAAATGGGAAGTTTTAATGGAGTGGCCAAGGATAGTAACAAAGAATGACATACCTTGGTAAATTGTCTCATTGATAACATGGGAGCCATGACGCTACATCACAGCCAGCGAATCAGCTTTGAACGGCGGGGTTGGTGCTTTGCTAAAATTGCTCACAGGATTTTGTTCGGCTGCAGCCGTACCCCTTCTTTGGATCTGGGATGCGGCGGTACCATCCTCGGGTGGTCCTTCTGGCTGGCTCTTGGTCATCTTATGGGAAAGTAAAGAGAATGTCGCGTAGCAAGGAACGAAATAGAAGCGATTGAGAGTTTGGGAAGAAAAGAAGAAAGGGGATGGCGAGAAGGACAGGTGTTTGAGTTCTTATATGTTGGGAGTTCTCGTTTTTCTTACAACATCTCATCAGGCCGGGATGATGGTGGCCAATCCTTGTGTAGCACCAGCATTCTGATTTTCAATACGACCATAACTGGCTTGTAAGAAAGATACTGTATTGTACCAAGATGAAAATTTCAAAAAGATTACGGAAGCCCTGAAAGTTATCTGTGTAAAGTGTGGTACTGGCCTAAAACCTGGCCTCGCTAACCAAAGACGCTTCACTTTCAGACCTCGCCTCGGAGAATCCTCTCGCCGCCATTATCTACACCAAGAAGATTCTAAATCTTTAGCAGGAGCTGCCAGCCGCAGTGATGGCAATATTAATTACAAAAAGGCAGGTACACCTCACTACCATCTCCCTTCCCTCTTCACTCTGAATTCATGTTTTCATTCAAATCGATAGCTAATCCTTCCAGCTCAGAAGTCCAAGCCAGCCAGAATCTAGGCCACAGTCCTGGTACTACCCCCCTAGTCGATGCCAGATCTCGTATAATCAATGGAGGGGGGGGGATAAATGCGGAAGAGGGTTTTCTCAGGGTTTTCTGTCATCGTTCTGGTGACAGCTAAATTGCTGGCGGTCATTTTCAATCTAATCCACGACCGGACAAGATTGTTGAACTCAATCTAGCTATGAATCAAATTTGAATACAGTAATTTATTATGAGTTAGCATTTGGATCTCGTTCTAGCCAATTCATAGCCATATGTAAGCTTTTTTCGGTTGAACTTGAAAATTTCGCAGATAACGACCAAAAAGCACCAGCTCTCAGTCAAGTGAAGGAGAAAACATCCCATCAGTGTGACTAAGTTGAAGGTAAACAGTCTTCACAGGAATGAACGCTTTATCTGACCGTGTATGCTTCTGTTTGTGAATCTTCCCAGCTGCTCTTGTCATATCCCCTTCGACCAGCCGTAGAGGGTGTGCGTAGTCATACATGACGAATCCTTATCCCAGATCACTGCGCTTTGCTTATACTCGTGATCGTGTAAGGTAGCGGCGGGGAGGATGTCTCAGTTATAGTGTCGACAGGATGTTGATATTCCATGGCAACATTCGATCGCGGTGAGACTATAGGGTTCCATGGCACTGCTTGCTCGGCTGAGACCAAGGTCTGAGATAGAAAATTTCAGTAAATGAGACCTGTTCACGGTGTTGATACCTACGATAGAGAGATTGCCGAATGTTTGAACCTTTTGCTCTCCTCTGTTTTGCAAATAATCCCAGCTCTCCTATGACAATTTTTCATGGCCATCAAGGAGCCTGCAGATAATGCACCCCCGCTGCATGCACATCTCTGATGTCTGTTGATGTTGAACCAATCGATTCGACGTGGGGGAGGCGAAAAGGATGCCCTTTTTTGTTCATCTGTGTGAGCGCTAGACCCTCCAACTCTCACGGAACACGCCAGTGAATTGCCACGTGAGCGAAGAAGGAGCGTGGCCTCACTCTTCAGCAGGATAAAATAACGAAAGAATGGATATAACCTGTCTATATGTTTTCCCAAGTCATCCGATCTCTTTGTAGCAATTATCATGAAAGCGTCACCGTCGGACCAGTGCCAGGTGGAGGTGGGGAGGTGGAGAGGTGAAGGGGCAGTAAGTCCCACAATTCCAGCCAGAGAAAAAGGGTTACTCGACCTTCCGACAGACACATATTCTGCAACCCTCCTATTCTTCAGGAGCTCGCTTCTTGGCCATTCGATGCACAAATCTTCGGACATCCAGTTGAGGATGACTGTAATATGAAAACTCTTCATAATAATGACTTGGAATTTCTCTTAAATTCATCGACGATGAGGAACAGCCTAGCTGAGTATCCTACCTACACCATCCTTTTCCAAGGCCTCAGCACATTTACATTTTCTCTGTTCAAACTGCCGCTGACTCTTCCATTTTTCCGCAGCTCTTTTTCCCTTCCCTCAAATCGCTTAACCCGTTCCAAGCCCTGTCGAGACCTTGTCGTCCAGACGCGTCCTCTGCCATCGGACTTTGAATAACTGAGATGGAGAACATAAAGAGATGGAGCCCGGCGGGAATGCTTCTCGTCTGGTTGAAGATTCATCTACCTTGGTGGCTGAACCAGGTCAGGCGAGTTTTGTGGCAATCGCCAGATATAATACAGCGGATTCAAGACACTGCGAAGATTTGGCTTCAGTCATTGAGGGCTGAGACTATTCGAGCAACAGCTTGCATGTTCTGTTCCCCGATAGTTTCCTTTTGGCATCACTTCGAAAACCGCGCATATGTCGCGTCCAGGGGAAGTTGCTCTCCTGCTACACACGTTCATGACTACTTACATTGGCTCACCATGGTCAGGTATTTCCATTCACTGGTGATGGCCGTACATTTATACTATACGGGTCATGCGGGGTGTTGGATCTTATTCTATAGAGACAAATGCCGTTGGTTATTCTCGAGGTCGGAAGTGGTGACGGTGGTCCTGAATTAATCCACCACAACTTCTTACAAGCGACATGATACCGAGGAATGCTGTGACTACAACTTTTGGTATAGTTTCAAAGGGACTTAATTTCGTGTGATGCGATAAAATTATCTCCCCCCACGGATCAAGTTGCCCACGCCGTTTCTTAGTGAATAGTATACCTCAAACGACTCGGCTCGGATCTTAAGGCATCTGTCCTTAGTCTTGAAACCATTTTATTCAAGGTCATTAAACTGCAGAATCTGGAGCGCCGAGAATATTCCTAATTCCAATGCAAAATAAATCAACCTTTCTTTACAAGATACTTCGTAGAAATATCGCTTGCGAGACATGGTTTTGCATCCTCGGAACTACTAGAAAGGGCTTGGGCCCGGATGCATATATCATGGCCCGGAAAGAGCGGCTACGGAACGTCGCCTCCTAGAGGGAGCTTGCTGCCGCTCGTCTCGACATGATTGGGCTAGTAATCGATAATCAATAATACTAAGTGGATTCTGAGGGTAGTGTACCGGCCGCACTCTCGGATACCACGTAAAGACAAGGGCCAGTGCAGTGCATTAGTCGGTGATTTCAGCCCCCCAAATTCTCGGAAAGGAAAATTTCGGATTTTCGAAATATTCGGCGCGGTAAGGGGTAGGGAGGCTCGTTTACAAGGGTGCCTTGCGGCTAGGGACGCCTTGATTGACTGGCCTGTGGGTGCTTGGAACGAGTCCCCGATCCCAGGAGCACCAGCCGGTCCGAGGTAGCAATGGTCAATAGCCAAGCGGTTGAAGTCCCACAAAGAAGTTTTCTAGTGGCCATTGGGCAAGTAGGTGCGCCATTATCACTTCACTGGCCATTCAGTATGAATCTAGTCCAAAAATACTCAATAGCCGATTTATTGATTTGAATATGGAACTAGTTGCCCTTTACCAAAGTTAGACCAAATGCCGCAACTTGATGCAGCCCTTCTTAAAATGCGGTCTTCCGCTCATCACGACTCGATACAATTACATTTCGCGATGCCAAGACAAATACTCCCCACTCTAGCTGCTCCGTTGAGTACACGATCGCCGCCTATGATTCTTTTTGATTCTAAAGATTTACCGTGGCTCACTTCGACCTTGAAGAGTTTGAATGAAAAAATATGCTCGCTCGTTAGCAAGTCTAGCAGACCGCAACAAATACTT
This sequence comes from Penicillium pancosmium, assembly GCA_031761475.1. NCBI lineage: Eukaryota > Fungi > Ascomycota > Eurotiomycetes > Eurotiales > Aspergillaceae > Penicillium > Penicillium pancosmium. The sequence goes on along the minus strand of JAVMSB010000278.1, from coordinate 21,742 downwards.
GACAGACTTATTATCGAATTCCGCGAACTGGACTCTTTGCAATTTTGCACCTGAATCGGTGATACCAAGCCTTGAAGTTGGTGAGGCAGACATCCCCCTCCCTTTCTCAATCGAGGGCTTTGTCGTATATGTTGACATGGTCACAAATCACCAAGTGCTTTTCAAATTGACTCCCGAGACAATCAAATCATTGATATCTGTTCACCAAACCATTTTGTCCACCGCTTCCAGTCGATATGGCATTCAATTTCCATCTAAAGATATGCAGATGAATTTTGACCGTGTCGCAAATGCCTTCGTTTATTCGGGTGAAGAAAGCGCCCTCGAAGGTCTGACTAAAACAGGAGGGGGTTGCCTTTCGGGCGACCAGCGTGAAGCGGTCCAAAGTCAGATAAAGGAACTATTTAGGGATATTGCAACTCACAATTATACCTCCGAGGCTCCTAATCGGTATTATCACCGAGAGACAACGTACACTTAGGGCACTTCGTGGGAATCGGCTACGTGCGCTTCTCCCTATCCCATACCTGATGGTGGCTATGTCTATACCGCCCAACCCTTAACACAATTCGTTGAACCTTATACTACCTTATCTACAAATTTGTGGCTTCAGCGATCGGGTTATTCATCGAGCACAGCAACTCATTTTCATGGTAGCGATTTGGCGCAGGGGGTTTATTATCATCGGAATACACCTCATGCGTTCGGGCCTATGGGATAGCTCTTGTGGATGATTGCCGAGATATACTGCTTCTATACTTGATTATTAGCTTCACATTCACACTTGTCTATTTGAATCTTTTGCCTGATGAAAATCAGGCAGTCGATTTTGTTCACGCGTTAATCAGCCGGTCTCGGCTTTAAGTACATTTTCTTCTTGTTGTTTCCTATCAGCTTGCTAAGTCCTAATACTTTGGTGGTCGAAATATTCACTTCCTTATTAGCAGATACTCACTAGCAACAACAGAAAGTTCAATTGTTCGCAATACTAAAGATTTCATATATAGAACGCATTCGATTTGTACCGCTCCGTCTCTATGAAAGTAAAATCCAGGTCTTTTAAGAGCCTGTACTGCATTTATACGTTGCCGGCTCATTCAAAATCCCGAAATATTTCTCTCACATGTTTGAAGTACTGAAAATTTCGATGGTAGTCGGGCTTTAATCTAGACATCACGACTGATGCTTCTGTAGGCATGGCATAGGGAAATTAAGTCGTCGGAGGGTTGAAGTCGACTGTTTGAAGGTGCACCTGGGATGACAGAAAGCTCAATTATTCGTAGAGATAGAATACTGTCAACCGAGGGCGATTGTTCGCCAAGGCAACCTCGAAGTCTTTTCAAAACATGTTCTTGAAATTCGCCATGATAACTGCACGCCAGATGTTGCAGGATTGACTCCCTATCTTCGAAAGAGTTAGCTAATTATACTTCCACCCCTTGTGTAAAAATACCTTTGGGCTTTTGGTCGTCGATTTTGTCATAGTCAAACTTCGAGGGCCACCAGAACGGAGCAATTTGTGGACAAGGCCCGTCACACAGCGCATGCACCCATTGCTTCAATAGTTTTATTGATTCAATGTCGCTCAATGATTTAAATACAGCTTCGTAGTAGTTCTCTAAGAATATTTTATGATCACGGAGAAGATGCAAAGCTGCGTGTGGATCTTTCAACTGGCGCTGGTCTAGGGGAATCTTCAGACCAAGTTTTTCGGCTGAGGCCACAATCTGATCAGCCAATGATTTCTGGTTCTTGTGAGTATTTTCATTTCCGTTTATGGTTTTGCCGACTCCCTCGTGCTTTGTGTGCGGTGAATCTTTGGCCGAAATCTGATCACTCGTTGAAGTCGTGTCCGCGTCAAGATTCTCTTGGCCTTTGGGAAGATTGAGTTGATTTCCAGTCTTCCGGGTCCTATCTTCTTTCAGATATGGCGAATACTTAGTAGATGACCTAAAAGAGCACCGCTTAGCTATTGATTCAAGCTCCCGAGTTTCTCCAAATTCAGTACCTGTCCATCTGCGCTGTACCTAACTCAATCCGTTCTGATGCTTTCCCCTCATTCGCCATACTTTCTCTTTCTTTTTTCTCTTCTCTGGAGGAATGTGACCCATGATACGACTCAGAAACCAGAGAAAAGCTAGCACTAGGCATGCACGTGATTCCTTGTTGATGGCATTCTAAGCAGTTTGTAACGATATCGTCGCACTGATATGAATTATCGAAACAGATGGTGCATTTCTGTTGTTGTTGTTCTTTTCAATGTTGGGTTAGATTTATTTATATGTTTTGTTGAAACGGGGATAGAGCATACTGTTAATGGTATGATTTCCGGGGTTTGTAGAAGATTGATTTCCTACTCCTGAAGCCAAAATATCGTTTCCTAGTAAAGCCGAGCGTATTGGCTTTTTCTTTGAGATATGGGAAGATTTCCGAATCTTATCGTAGTCATTCCTTCTACCCCGCTTTGTTTTGTTCCTCGTGTATGTTGTGCAATCTTTCAGAACTCTAGGTTCTGGTTGGTGGGCGGGTTGGGGTCCTGCAATCACCGTGAGCAGTTTGTTTTCTACTGACCATGTTAGAGCCTTAGACCTTGAATTGTTCTCGGTATTGGTGTGTTTGCAGGATGACAGTGATGGTATGGATAGTATTCTGAATACATGAAACCACCGTGTTGACTTCCAGGAGGTCCTGGGTATGTAGTGAGTTGAGGTATCATTAACATTGGTGCGTTTTCTGCTCATTATCATGTATGTTATTATTGCTTAATGAATATTGAGGTTTATTCAAAACTCACGCGAGAATACTGCCGGTGGGTGTCCGTTTGTCGGCGGGTATCTGTTCCCAAGTAGCTCCATGGAATGAGGATTGGAATGGGCACTCCAGTTTCCCCAGTATCCGTTGTGATGGTCGCCCATAATTGGAGTAATAGAGACAATGAAAGTGAGATTTATGAAAGAGACCAGCGGGGGTGATGAAATACAGCAGACTGCTGCAGCTTACAGGCCAGGGTCTTTAAGGAGCCACGGAAGATCTGCAGAGTGGGAACTCCCAATTCCATTGGCTCATCGGCCGAGTGCCACTGACTGCATCAATCATACGCTACGCACTATCCTGCAGCTGAAATGCGGGGGTCATTCATCTAGGGGTGATACTCTTTGGGTCGGCGAGTGACATGCCTACACATGCAACTAACATATGCAAATCTCCAGCTAAAGCGCCAAAAAAAGCCAATTCTTATGACATAAAATCACAATTGTCATAAAATGCATGGTTCTACGCAATACACAATATCAATGCTCTCAGCGATGTCTGAAGCTCGACTGGAAGACAAAGCTAATATCGATTTATCCCTAGTATGTACATTTTTATCTGCTTTGTACATTGAAGGTTCCGGCGAGGTATCTTCGCATTGCTATTACTTCAATAGGCAGGGGCCTGGTTTCAGCTTTTCAACTCATTACAATTTGGCCTGACGTGAGGTATGTTTGTGATCACTGTTTGGTTCAAATCCGAAAATGGGATTGAGGAGGCAGGCTCTTAAGTCTTGAGACACATCTTGCTCTTCCTCAAGACAGATGCTATCGCATGCGTTTCCGATCGAAGCCAGAAGGAATCCGTCTGATTCTCTTTCTTCTAATAGCTGTGTAGCGTCAGTATGGTATTTTTTAAATGCCGGGAATAACGTACCCTCTTTATCCTGACCAGAAATCCGATCCTGTGGGATTGTCTGAGACCCCATATATATAGCACTTGAGAAAGATACTCATACTCCCAAAGGAAGTCACGGATATCAGGATGACGGTCAAATGTGCATGGCGAGAGCTTCGTCCAGGGGACTTCATCCATTATACGACGACTCTGTTGATGAAGTTTTCCAGCAATAGTGGTAAGATCTGTTTTGAAAAGCCCGAACAACTTCAGCTGCCAGAACCCTGGCTTCGGCAAGTCGTTGCGAGTTTCTAGTGATTTTTGTATCTTGGAGCTAGTCCTGCGGCGATAACAATTGCCACATCGCGCGCCTTTTCGAGCGTGGTTATCGCGTGTTCGACTCGGGCAATGGTCCATGGTCGTGCAGATAGATGATGCAAAGGGGGTTGTGATGCCAGCGAGCATCGCAATTGGATTCAAAGTTGGAAGTCCTAGTAGCGATCAGGTTAGCAGCAACATATGACGATGCTGTCAAAACAAATAGGAAAATCGAACCTTGGGCAACAAAAGAGATTGCCCTCAAAACGCAAAAGATGAGCGCGGCTGGCAAATCAGTTATTCGCTTGAGTAGTTCTTGCCTTGGATAATGAGGGAAAGTCCGTGGACTTTTATCTATTTGCAGGGTAATGGGCTGGGGCGTTTGATCCGTTAGGATCCAAATTGCCGCGATCGCTCGGGGCTCGGCGATCTGTTTCCAGGAGCGAACTACTGCGAGGTGCCATTCCTCGCATTAGCTCGTGAATAGCTCGTGGACCAGTTCCGGTTAGAATGGGCCGTATTTTCAATTAATCAACTTCCCCTGACCTCTCGTTCGTTGGGACGTGGCGTAATGTGACGCATTCCGCATGGGGCCAAATGTATTTACGTTCCCTTTTCAATACATCAAGATACAGGTGATTAAAACCCATACTATTTCTCCGGCGCCCGCCTCCAATGTGCCAAATTCAAGGCAATGCGGTATTGCACGTAAAGAAAGTGATCCACTGCCCCTATCCCCACATTCGCAAACGAGGACTCGGGCCTCCTCAAGACGGCGATAACCCTACTCTCCAGAGGGGCAGAATTCCAGTGGGTGTCAGTTTAAGGATACAGTTGCTTGGATCCTCGGAGCATGTCTTGGCTGCGCGAGGAAGGCCAGGGTCGCCATTTGATATGTTGATGGACGTTATGTCAGCCGGCGCTTCGAACTGACAGGGCTCTTTCCTTTAGTCAAATGTGCCTCTCCAAATCATGTTCAAGCCGCCTACTTACTGCCAAACCAAAGCTCAGTTTTTAAAATATCCTAACGTTCCATTATGTCTGGATTCCCCCCCCCTGATATGAACCATTTCCATCAAGACTTACATTCTGCCATTCATATTGCCGAGGAATGCGGCCCAAGCGATCTAGAACCAGACATCTTGAAAGAGCTTGTTTCCTTTCTTCCGCTCCAACAAGAGATTGCCCCCTTTGACACAGTTCATCGTGAACGCCCACTCCCAATGCAAGACTGGACAGCGATCAGGCGTCAGCTCAGTAAAGATTTTATATCATGGATCTGCCGCGAGTGCTCCAGTTGTTGTCTATGGCTCTTAACCCGCGGCTTTATCGACGTCTGCTATCGCAATTGTGCTGGGGAGAGTCTTTACTTTCTCGCTTGCAAACAAGGAGAACTGGTGCTACAGCGATGGATCTTGAATCACATACCAACACAACGTCTTTTCGACCAAGTTTGGTTGACTGTCAAGGAAGGCGGCCCGTCTTATCTCCAAGCTGTGACGGTATCGTTGGATGATTTCCTTCTTGTCTGGAGGAGGATTCGCGAACACTGGGCTTCAAAGGCTTTCACGCACCTGGGAGAAACAGAGCTTCGAAAGCTTTCCCGATACGTGTCTATCGAACTTGCCAATGATCTTTTGAGAAAAGGAATCAATATTGACAAGGCGACCGGAGATTTGAGTCGCTCTATTTGGCACCTCATAATCGAAAAGGAGCGGGAGGATCTCCACTCCCTACTTGATTGGCTCGGGAAAAATTCCAGCAAGGACCCTTATATGCCGGATGAGTCCGGAAAGACTGCGCTTATTTATGCCATCGAAACGGATCATCTCGATGCAGTTCAATGGTTTTGCCAGAACAGCGTCATCAAGTCCATTCCCCGACCGGATCAGATGACCGCTATAGAGCGCGCGGCAAGACGACAGACACACCAGAGCATCCATATATTTGATACTATCATCAAGTCCGCAGGTGTAGAATCCAATATCAACCTGTTGGAAGCATCTATGTTCCATCTCACGGGGGGAATTTCTGATAAATTTGACAAACTCAGAGCCGAAAAATTTCGCCAGCAAAAATATATCGGAATTAAAATTGGACGAGTCCTTTGTTCACAGAGATTCAAGGAGAGCCTGTCCATTGTGAATGCTAAGATCGGGATTGTTCAACCTCTTTTGGATTACCATTTCCGACATCTCTGCTCTTAGAGCTGGCTTTTATTGCCAACTTATCGCTCGTCAGATATCTCACTTCATGCCGGTCCTCGGGACTTTCTGCCTCCCCCCTTCCCCCCGGGCGGGCTAACGGTAGACCATTCTTTGCCCCCCGGAACTTCTTTTGGGATATGTATCATATCATAGCAATATAGAATGTAAAAAATCTTCGATATCGATATTGTGTTCGTCGTCAAAACACTCCGGGCTCATCGGCTTTCAACAATGTTAGAAAGAACAAAGGAATGGCAGCAGATAAACCACTTACACGTGATATCCACTCATATTATCCAAAACCCATTCGGTTTTGAAACATTTGTGGAAAGAGGGCGTCCCCATTTCAGCTTGTCCAGGCAATTCATCAAATTCTCGTCCCATTATTCTGAAATATGGATCTTTGAACTCAAAGTAGTCGGAAGACGCAAGCTTTTGATGTGTTGGATCACCTTTCAGAAAATGATGATACATCTGCGTACTCGTCTTGAAGAACTGAACGCAGGGTGGACAGAGGTACTCCAAACCCGCTTTCGATGCTATCTTCAACAGCATCGAGTACTGCCCATCCAAATCCAGAAGCATCAACCCAATGACAAACTCAATCCGAAAGCAGTCACCGCGATATAGAGGGAGCTCTTTTCCATTGATATCCCTCCCAATAGCGTTGCTGTAGCTTTGTCGAAATGTAGAGAAGTCATCAGCAGCAAGCCCTTTGTGTTCTTCATCTGCAGTAGAACAATGGCTCTTCAACGTATTCCAAGTGGCATAGGATTTGAAACACTGAATACAGACGAGACTCTTGGACTTTTTTACCAATTCGTTCTTCAACAAATCGCACTTCATTGAGGTTTCAAGCATTTTGCTAGTTATTGGTAACTTCACGTAGGTTGAAGAATATAAGCGGCTACCCCGGAATGCAGTCGGTAGTATAATGAAGTAATTAGGTGGCAGTAGAAATGATTAGGTTCCCAACTGAGGTGGTTGAAAGTCTCTGTCTCCAAGTAAACCGCCCCGCCATCTTGTATTAGTATACTGAAAGGGATCTGTAATCACAACAAGGCCTTTGCGTGTGCATGTTGCATGATGCAGCTATCATTTCTGCTAGTTCCTAGCCTGATGAATAGCTCGTATTTGGCTTCCCAAAGATCAAACAAGGTTGACAACACACAGCTCCGACGATAGCGTTGGCAGATTCTTTCGATCTACGAATTTAATTGGATAATTCTACCATAGGATATTTCCCGTACTCAGCCATATAGAGAATTACAAAAACTTGGATATTAGCTTACATACGCTAAGTCAGAATCATTTGAAAATGTCTTCGGTTCAATGACAGAGAATCAAGCAAAATTCACCGCGTTCGCTTGTCCATATACTTGTTCTCAAGATATCCCCATTCGTTGTCCTCTGAACATGATATCACATACTTTGCTTGGCGTTTGAGATCCTTCCCTCGCGAATCCAGAGCATTTTCGTGTTGAAAAATCACTTCCGGTTGAATAAAAACGAAGCTCTCAGACCCGTCATAAAACCGCGCATTAAAGATTAAAGAAGCTGAGCGGAAGGGATAAGATGTCATTTCCCCATGATAACTTTTCAGAATAGTGATGCGGCGCCGGCCTGCGGTCACAATTGGGCTGGTTTGCATCAATATGTCAACTCAACTTGCATCGCAACGCGCAAAGACTTCAACTTACCCCTGCAAAAAGGAAGACCCCATTTTATTGACTTTTCGTCTTCAAGTTCTTTTCCAAGCGGCGCTGTAGTGTTGAAAGAAACTAGCTCATCGGTTTCAGGAAATAATTTGTACGTCGGTCCTCGCGGTCTAGGTTGTTCATCGAAATATTGAGCCCCCAGTCTTGCCCTTGGTGGTAGAGAAATCCGCTCGTAAGGCTTTGAGCTCAACTTGGGAGGTGGAGCGTTTGAAATGTATTGTTGATCCTCAGAGTAGACCTGTGCGTTGTTGTCATTTAAGACGTTGGCTGAGTTTTCTTGATAGGAGGTATTCACATCCGCCCGCTGGCTGACGAACCACTTTGCAAGCTTGTCAAATAGTCCCATTGAGACAGAAGAGCTATATTGCAACCTCAGGAACCATTAGAGATTAAGATGGACTATATGCGTCATCGGCTAGAACCGAAGCGCGGCTATCACATCCCGTCACCAGGGCACGATGATGGAGGAAGCATCTACAGCTGCGACGTCCGAAGAGAAATTGCATTGATCGGCAAATCCGGACCAATAAGACTAACCAAGATCTGCTTACCCAGGTCGCATTAATTCGTCAAGACAAAGGTACTTGTCGCCTCCCGGCATCTCGAAATAGACCCGTCTTCTCATGCTGATTGGAGAGTTTGGAGACACGAGCAAATTGCACATATGTCCCTCAGATTTTAGACCGACTGCAAACCACAGTAACTTGCGCCCTCGGAACAGAGATAAGTGGCAGCTATCGAGCTTGCGTTCAATCCCTTGCTACACTAAGAACTCAAAGCCCTGATCGTCACTTCGGAAACACTGACCAACAGATGGTATTGATGAAGGCTTTTTGTGAGCCATAATGCTCCATTATAAACTAGTCCAATGTTGTCTTCATACGCGCCTCCATACTAACGTAAAGAATCCCTAATTCTTGGGGATGGCATTGAAATACACCTTAGACAGCGTTAGAACAGTAAACGTAGTGGATAGCGGAGGTACAGTACGGTCAAGTCGATCCCTTGTGCAAAGCTGAACGTTCTTTGGTGGGGCTTAATTAAAGCAGTCATTATCATGTAATGATCTAGCCATAATCTATACCATCAACTTTCTTCAACCCTACTTCAATAATGTTAAATTCGACCACCACGAGTTCCAAGATCATGACTTTAGCAATCATTTAGACGAGTTTGCAGGCGCGAAATACCAGACTCAGTCAGCAAAATACGCAATCTATCACCGGCGTAATGAAATGGCTTGGACTAGTCAGTACACGCAGAACGGGCAGATGCTGCCATGGGAGTGTCAAGGCGATGCCAGGAAAGTGCCAGGAGAGTGCCAGGAAAGTGTCAAGGCGATGCCAGGAAAGTGCCAGGAAAGTGCCAGGAAAGTGCCAGGAAAGCGCCAGAAGAGTGCCAGGAAAGTGCCAGGAAAGTGCCAGGAAAGCGCCAGGAAAGTGCCAGGAAAGTGCCAGGAAAGTGTCAAGGCGGTGCCAGGAAAGTGTCAGGGAGTATCAAAGCGGTGCTGGGGAGTGCCAGGGGAGTGTCAAGGCGGTGCCAGGAAAGTGCCAGGAGAGTGTCAAGGCGGTGCTATCTTATTACACATGTAGAGATTGCGCAGACAAACATCATTCATTTTCAATGGTTATTACCCCATCAAGTAAAATTGATCTTAAGTACAGTGTAGATATAGTCACCGAATTAAGGTGCAAGCAACAAGTCACGTGGCAGCTGCTCCCAATGACTGCCCAATTTTTCAATGCCGAGATCACATGATAAAAAAGCAAAGCAAGGTAACCTCAACATTCTCAGCAACTGACCTGATTTGTTATGGTACCGAATTTTGCACTGGCTAATTCTCTCTAATATCATACTCGGCAGCCGTTAACACATTTATTGGGCTATCTTGGGTACTCATTGCTCGCCCTGAAACTTTCGGTGAAGAGCGGATTGAACAGCGTTGACTGACATCAGTTTGAGTACCTAACCCCTCATTACCCCTCCTTCGGTACCACACGCTCACCATATCTAGGAATAAATCAAACAAGGCACGACTCGCAAAATTCGACAAGTTTCTCATGTCATCGCTCAGCCAAATAAAGTCCTTCAAGGAGTCACTTCCGTCTAAAAGAGCCTTGGAAGAGGAAGCCACAAAATTGGTTCGGCTCGTCGCAGTTGTCAGAAACTACCATGTACTGACACTACTAGGTATCCGAAGCCGTGACTCTCGAAGACGACGAATTTCTTCCGGAATCTTTTACTACCGCCGATACCTCTGTCCGCGCCGTACTTGTTAACCTGAAAGGTGCCGATGGAGCTGTCAGAGTAACCTCTTCTAGGACAACAGAGTTTTGGAACGTGAGAACCGGCCCGGAAGAAGCAGGTTGGGCAATAATTGGAGTCAAAGCCGAACAGAGTTGCGTGTTCCTTGGGAAACCGAAAGTGCGTTTATTCAAGGTTCTTCAATCTTAGCGGTCGAGAAATCAAAGCTGCCTGCGCTTCATCACGTACCGCATGAACGTGGCGGCCAGAGGCTGCGAGAATTCAAGTTTTGCACTCGCATGCCCAATTTGCTGAGATCCGAGATAGATGGATGGGAGAGGATGGTTCGAAAGCGGACAACGCATTCGCAGGGTGTGGTCCGGAGCTTCAAGCTCATACAGAAATTCAATAAGATCTCTGAGTTGAAAGTCGAGAGGAACTGAGTTTCGATCATCCGCAGATATATCTGGCGGAAGAGTTGAGGGAATCTTGGGAGCAGAACCTAGAAAGATAAGTGTATTAGTACTTCGGCATTATGTATTTATTGAAGCATACGCACCATCTGGTGATGATATTTGCCGCTGCAGTCCCTGTCCGTGAGGAATTGTATGGCTGTTGGCCGGTTGATCAGCATCTGGAGGTGCTTTGTTAGATATAGTATGGAACATAAAAAGATCAGTGGAAATACAGTAACTCACTCTTTTCAGTATCAGCTTTCAGGGCGTCATTCACTAGATTATCCTCTAAAGCCGCAATTTTTCCAGGAAGATTTAGAAAAACTTGTTTCCTAGCATTCCTTATTGCGTCTTTTCCTAGTGCGACGGCACAGAGCCTTGCCAGCGGAACGGCATTCTCGGGTTTGGAGTGTCTCTGAACATTATGCAAGAATTGCTGATATGTGTCCTCAGTGTTGATTCTTTCTTTCATCAATTCAACGGCCGAGGAAGCACGTTTGATTTCTGAGCCTTGGAGACACCCACGTTTGTTGATTAGCGATGAGGTGGTCCGAAGCTTCTCAATGGCTGTGCTTTCGTCCAATTTTGGTGGGCGAATACGGGGTTTTTTGGTAGTCGTGCCTGTGCTGGCCGACATTAAATCAGGCAAGGGGACAAGAGTGGGTGACGGGGGAAGTGCCAGGGAAGTGTCACGGTGAGGCCAGCGAAGCCAGGGAAGTGTCAAGGCCAAATGTCACGGAAATGCCAGGAAACTGCCAGGAAAGTGCCAGGGAAAGTGCCAGGAAAGTGCCAGTGGAGTGTCAAGGCGATGCCAGGGGAGTGTCAGGAAAGCGCCAGGGGAGTGTCAAGGCGGTGTCAGGAAAGTGCCAGGAAAGTGCCAGGGGAGTGTCAAGGCGGTGCCAGGAAAGTGCCAGGGAAATGCCAGGAAAGTGCCAGGGGAGTGTCAAGGCGGTGCCAGGAAAGTGCAAGTGCAGTGTCAAGTGGAGCGGGGGAGGTGCTGGCTGACAGGTGTAGATGTTAGATCTATCAAATGGGGCTGATACCGTCCGTTTTCATTAATTGTCCAGGAGAGCAATCTTCTGACTCTGGACGTTTGTGCGTCTCAGCCAATCATTAAGAGCGGTTCCTAGGAGCTCCGTCCGACTGGTCGAATAGGACGAAACAACAGAGCGTCGACGGATTCCAATTTTACTTGTGGATGGAGGCTGGAGAGGCCGCACGACTCTCTTCTTGGGCCAGGCCAATGGCAGTCAGTATGTAGCCGCCAGATCCCTTTTCACTAATCCGTCCGTGCTCACATGCATATTTATCATGGTGCGTGCTGCAGCTACGTCAGCTGGAAAGCAATTTCAGAGGCTCTCAGGCAGTGCTTCGTCTCGGATAATTTCTGGCCGAGTGGATCTTGGCTCTTGAGATCGGCTGTCATCAGCTACAATCGTGGACCTCCTCCCCTTCTCTTTTTTGAGCATGCCCAAATGACAGGGTTCCCCGCTTCCCGGATATTTGGCCCCCAGATCGAGCAATTCCTTGACAAGGATCACCCGGCCGATCCTTAGATAAATAGAGCTATTCTTTTCCAACCACTTCATTCCGATATCCTTCAGCCTCTGGTATTTTCCCAGCATAGATCTCATCGAAAGCAAACCGATAACCCACTTATTTTGTGAGCTTCATCTCTCTACGGCACGAGAAGGTATCGCATTTTCTTCTCCAGATTGTTCATTATTCTGCATTATCCTCATCTACGTAGGTGGTGAATGCACAGGCGCTTGAGTCGTTCTAAGTTAAAGTCCTTCCTGTCCGCAGTAATCGCTAACGTCAATGGTAAAATAGTAAGACCTTTCAATACAATGGCAGTGGCAGTTGAGACTTCTGTCTTGGATGCTCTCTCTTTCAATGCAATCAAGACCTTCGAAGAGCAAGACAGGGATGTGGACAAGGCCACCTTGACAGCTATCGCGGATATATTTGTCAAGCACAACATGCATGTGAAGCTAGGAGCCGGACTTCTCCATCGTCATGATGCATTACAGGACGGAACTGTGATGATTCACGAGGTGCAATCCCCCGAGATTGATACCTGCATCCCAAGATCTCTTTCAACCATAGATACGGATAAGATCGTGCCAAACTCGTGGTTTCTCAACCAAAACGGACTGTTCCAGGCATTCGAGTACGATGCCAGTGGCGAGGCTATTCACATCGACACAGAGTTTGCTTCGGAGCTTGCCGCGTTTCTCAAGTTTCATAACCTGGAGAAACGGATCTCAATCACCCCGAGCCGTGCAGACAGAGAAGACTTCATTGAGTTCACGCATCCTAGTGGACGCGGCACCATCAGTGTGCCCCGCCGCCTCGTCTCTGAGCAAGAGATTGAGACGAATGAGCCTGTCATCACTGGATGGAGCTTCCATGTCAATGAAAAGGGTATTGTTGAGTGCAAAGGAAATAATGTTTGTGCTCCTATGCATTCTGGCAACCACAAAGTATTCCAGGATTCCAAGCCCTATACGGAACGCGGAATCAAGGTTTTGCCATCGTTCAATGCTGCTGGACAGGATGCCTAGTTTTCAGAATCTTTTGAAGCATCCTTCCCGTCTTCTATAAGTCCAATCTTTTGCCAGGTTGAGCTCCCTGTCCATTCGCTTAGTTATCAATACAGCTGGAAATTGAATACAAGTCTCATCACACCGAAAGCCAAAATATTGGTATCGAGCGAACTTTATGGCAAGAATTCTTTGTAATTTCCTCATCTGCTCGGAATCTGGCATGACTCTGGATATCCTCTTGCATATACATATCCTAAGCCACCCACGCATCAAGGTCTCCTTCAAATACTAAGCTTATTCAAGAACATGACCTCGTTCATGAAAGATAATCCCTGAAGATGTCCATATATGTAGTGCTCGGCACGTTCATCCTTGAACTTGAGAAGCCGCTCTACATCATAAAGCAATATCCCGATAGCCTTCTGTAGCTCCAGTAGCTCTTTTGTTACTCCCCTTAGTCCCTGGGCAGCAAGACTAGCCAGAACCCGATCGTAAAACGCTTTTTCCAGCTCCTGACGATCTTCCGTGTCTTGCCAACCGCTTGGGGTCATGAACCCGAAAATGTTATCCATAAAATGGAAATTTGACCCAATTGGGAGGTATAGGGCGCCGTCCCAGTCTAGTACCGCTTGAATGTGGCCTGACTCCTCGATAAGGTAATTAAATGGAGCGAGATCCTGGTGAGTCAGGGCAACAGGAAGAGCAGCGACATCGGGTAATTGGGGTAGGAGTTTGCTGATGCAAGCAGAAATGCTGCTTCTAAGCGACGTGTCTCGGAAAACGTAGGTATTGACTGTATGACGGATTTTGTGAAGAGAAGAGGCGAGTCCGGATATAATAATGTCGGGCATAGTAGTGTTCGCTCTGGCTCCCCTAGTAACGAGGTCTGCTAGGTCCATGAGAATCGCCATCGTTCTATGGAGCGGCAGTTTAAAGTCCTGAGAAGACATCAAGACGCTGATATACGGTGTCCCTTCTACATAAGGCGACGTGTACACAAACAACCCCTTATACGTGCCCTGGTACGTTACCAAGGGTACGAGAGGTCCATGAATACGGCTAGCTTCGGTGACTCCGAAGAGGTCTTGCTTGTCGCGTCGGAACTGGACGGCAATGCGACGATCAGAATGAGTATGTAATATAGCCGTATAGCTCATGCTTCCCTGGAAGGGACTGGGTTGAACGTCTATCTTGCCGATGGTGTTGGGAAGAAGGACCGGGGCAATATGCTGTAAGACAAACTGATGACACGACTTCTGAGAGATATTTGGAAGTGGCTCGAAGAATTGAGCCACAACAAGCCTCTGGTAATCGTCCATTCCTACCCCTTAGGCATGGGATTTACCCATCCCGTAAAATATGAAAGCAAGGGATGCAAATCGATATTGCTATAGATGCTGCACTATTGTTGACATGCAATCGCAAGAGAAGATAGGGTGAAGGACAGGCTAGATTCGTGTCTTTTATTCGCCTTTTCAATCACGTGACTATTATGGATCGGCGAGTATGGCCGCGTTACGTAATCCAATCCACGCGAGATCGTCCCCTTCCTCCAGGCCGCCACACGGACTTTTTTCTCTCATCCAACCCTCCACTGGTTCTGGTCTTTTCCTTATGAAGGATTCGATGTAGAACTTCCATCAGTGATATAACTACCTTCTACGAAGCCCAGAACCCATGGAAATAAAAAATTTCAGAAAATGCATTTGATTGCGTTGGGAGGTATGTCTTCCATCTAACAGGTTGACTCTGGCATTGTCGTTAGAGTTTCAAAAAGCTGGATTCTCTAGGCAGCATTTTTAAAAAGGACTTCAAATCTACAAAGTCATATCCTGACAAGCGACCTGTGCTCTTATTGTGCAGTGTTTCTATTACACCAAAGAGGGGATTTTCCTTGAGCACATGAGAGGTGATAAACCTCGAATCTATGATTTTAAATTTTCCATTGACACAGGAAATAGATACATCGCTGGCTTCCCATATTCAAGACAACCATGTGGATAGATTGGAGCCGCTTCACCTACGACTAGCATGGATGGATGATCTTGCTCAAGCAATCGCCCTTTCTTGAATCACTTAAGCTCGCCCATGGTGTTCTCCGACCGGAGATTTGACTCCTTGCTCGGAGCACAATCAAAGTGACTGATTTCGACAATGCAGCGGAATTTAGTGCTAGTAAAACCAGTTTCCCACTTTTGCAAGTTTAGCAACGTTTACAAAGGCTTCGTTCCAGAAGAGTTATTGTGGCGAAGAAGACAAAGCCATCAGTGAAGCAATGAATGTTACATTAGCAGTATATGGAGGCATTCAGTCGTCGACAGCTCCATCAGCATGGATTTACGCAATGGATCGAAGATGATCACGCCAGAAGAAGTTTTGTTTCGAGAAATCGAATTCTTCCTTTGGCTTCCTTCGCTCGAATGGGCCTTGAGTCTAGGAAGATTGGTCGTGGTATTGTTGTACAGTGAGTGAGGTATAGGAAATGCGGAGGAGGTGCCTATCCACCACCGGGGCCGCCTGTTGATACATCACCTCGCTTACCTGCTTGCATACGCACAGAGGATCCCCTCAAAAGGAGGAGCTGGATCTTCTTAGGAAGTCCAGCGATTAGTCTGAATATCATCATACCCATATCAGGCATATCTCACATCCTTCACTCGTATCCTCATCGTATCAGGACGCCCTCCGGGGATCGTCCTAAAAGGTATTGCAAACCAAGATGTTCATTTGGTATTTTTCTTTTGTCGAAACGATGTTTCCATCTAAGGAGGGGAGTGAATTTATATAGTTTCGACATCGTCAGACGCACTTGTCATTCGGGGTCAACACTGAAACTGGTAGATATTCGCTAGGAACAGCAAAATAAGAGCTGATGCAGCACTACAAGCTTTCCTGCCATCATCATCCGGCTGATAGACCAAGACACTGTATTGCTTCAGGATGGTCTAGATGCAGAAGAGAATAAAAAAATCCTTTGCATATGGACAGATATCGATAGAAATGGAAATGAGTGGTTTGGCTGAGCTAACTACCAAGGATTCGTCAGGCGTGAGACACTTTGATGATGTGAGAGGTTTGAAGAGAGTGTGCACCTCACAGATGGCTCTGAGGTCGGCGGATATGGTTACATGCCATTCCATAAATTTAACGCAGCTCGCCTATATGTCGGAAGAAGGACCAGAAAGACGATCATTTTTTGACACCCACGCTTACTAGTCCTTATTTTTGCGAAGGAGTCTTCGTCCTCCGAACTTGACTCTTCCGGGGGGGGTTCAGGTCGACGGCGTTTTTTAGCACCGGGGCGCAGACGATTAGTGGAGCCTGTCTGCAGCGTTTGCCCTCGTTGTTCTTCTTCGGCGGATGAAAGGAAGTCGCAAAGCTTCCCCGAGGTAATACATATATCTTAGTCA
Organism: Penicillium pancosmium; assembly: GCA_031761475.1. Classification (NCBI taxonomy): domain Eukaryota; kingdom Fungi; phylum Ascomycota; class Eurotiomycetes; order Eurotiales; family Aspergillaceae; genus Penicillium; species Penicillium pancosmium. Next base: position 5,193 of record JAVMSB010000278.1, on the reverse strand, counting down.
AGACTTAACTGCTCTGTGAGATCATCTGTGGCGAAGTCCTTGAGTGATAGTCGGAGGGCTGTATTCTCTGCTGGAAGTGCCGAATCTGTACGAAATGGCTATATTTGTCGATTTCTAATCTTGTGAAATTTTACGGCTTCAAGTTGAGATACCTGCGCTTCAGTCACCGCGGTTGCTCGCAGCTCCTCCTCTCCATCCACAGTTGTGTATACAGGTCGCCATACAGTGAAAGTGGCTTTCTGAGACCCGCGATAATCAATATCGAGAGCAATTACGGCGTACTCTTTTGTGAGTAACAGACCTCAATGATAACGCCTGGATAACGGGCCCGCCTGTGTTTGAACGATGCGTTAGGTTCTCGTTGTGAATATGTCTGCTTTCCATCCCTTATGATGTCGGGTATGAGAATTCGCGAAGTGGCAAGATGCGTGACCTCTTTCGCAAAATCAGAGGAAATGCCGTCGCGCTGCTGGAACTGTTTCAATTGCCGTAAGATCTCCCCCGACTATCTTTGAGCAGAAGACATCATGGACCTGGCTTGGCATTCGGATAGATAAGCTGGAAGAGCAAGGGTCATAGTCGTATCTGCAATGATTTAGCAACTACGTCTTCAGCATAGCAGACGCTGTTTTTACTTACCTCACTTTGTCTTCTACGTATTCTCGTAGTGGTTTGTCGCTATCAAGCAAACGCAAAGTGTCTGTATAATCTGCCAGTCTGAGGCGGTGTTGCCACTAGTACTGTGGCCTGTAACCTGCACGATGGGGTTTAAAACAATTCAGCGCCCTTTGAGCACTTCGCGACGACGTTTTCTCTTCCGTGGGCGGAGGAGTTAGAGGAACTTCAAGAAAACTCCCCTGTGGAGTAATTTCAGTTGCCATGGAAGGTATGCCAGCGATCCAAATGGCCTTTGTGAGATTTTTTACTTTTCAAAACAGGGGCTCGAAGGTCGGAGAGGTGGGAGGCTCAGAGTCATGTGTCGATAAGCTAGCCCGGTGTCATGTGACAAATCAGGACACCAATAGTAAATACTAAGTCATCTGCACGTGCACGGTACCACTGCCCTAAGTGATCAGTGGACGATAGCCTATAATCGAAAGAACAGCCATTCCACCGTGTTATGGGTCATGGGGAAGGGCTCCCGTTTATAGCTTTGTGTAGTTTCGAAAGGAATCATGTGGTCCAAAACTATTCTCTCATGCTTAAACATATCTCTAAACCACAACAGGACAGGCGATCATTCGTCCAGTCCTCCTCACTCGGAAGCTTGCCTCTTTTGGGGCTTCGGAGGATCATGATAGAGACCGCCTCTATGTATTATGAACAACGTAATTGCTGGCTCGAGGGTGCTGAGATAAGAACGACCAACCATCCTTTATCATTCCTCCTTTAGGACATGGAAGGTGGCTATGTGCAGGTGCCATGTAAACAAATGCTTCAGACGGTGGTAGACCAGCCAATGATGTATGTTTCACTTCAGCCTGGAGGGTCAAAGCATGATCCTTGCATGACAAGTACGATTCTCACCCAGTGTCACCCCGTTATCACCCTGTCTATTGCGCACTCACCCTGATCACCTGGGTCCCGCGACGCTAAAGCGGCGCGCACCCCATTCTCACCCGGGCGGCACCCACCGCACTACTTGCTGTGTTTTAGCCACGCCCTGGTAGGTAAGTAGTATGGTGGGTGACCACACAAAAATTCTCGCTATTGAATGTGTGTATTCACCCGTTCTTTTGTCGTTCGTCGGACTTAATGGCCATGTTGTTTTATTTGGGCAGTTATTCACAGTTGATCTTGACATCTTTCATACAGTAATGAGTCATGTCATTTACCGAAGATCTCGCGACTATCAGTCTCCTCTTTCAATGGAAATCGAGCCGCGTGCTTCTGTTTCCCAGGGTCAGTAGTCTCGGTTCGATCTCGGGTCTGGTCAAAAGCTTCGGCCAAGATCGCAGCAGGAAACAAGAGAAATACTGATCCGCCTTGACTGACTCAAGCCACCGAGGATTGAACATTAGTTATGCAATATATATACAATGTTGGTATTTAAGTCTCATTGCTACACGGTGACGAGCCTTCAGCCCACTTTATCTTGAGGAGCTTCGGTAGATCTAGCCAACCGAATTTACTTTTCAACAATGATACCTCCTTTTTGAGATGGGAAGTTCCATTCCAATCAAGTCATACTATGGCGGGAATTTACCGGACGCTTTCAAAAGCTCATTGGGACCTAGGAGCCAGAAAGATTGTAAGAAAGCATTTCCTAGGGCCGAGATTCTAAGAATTGCGGAAGAGCGGACTGTACAGAATTGAATGGAAGGAGATTTCAATTACCATTATTTCTTTCTCGGCTGATCGGTAGAATCACTTTGACCACTATCTTAATTCGCAAACCATTTTTGACTTTATTTCATAGAACAATCAAAAGAAACTTCTTTTTAATAAAAGCCATTCAAGAGAAACAGTTACGAAGTAACCTTGATGTCCTTGCCGGGTTATCAGCGTCATCGCCTGATGTGGAACGGTTGTGAAGTTGCCGACTTTGTTCAGATCTCGTGTGGAATTTTCGAAGACAAAAATCAACAGACCATGGTCCACCAGACGACAGCTTAGAGGTAACAATCTCCAATTTCGTATATTGCTATGCAGTCTGCCTCGTGGTGGCAGCGTGCGTGATTCTATAACCTGGTCTCGGTTTGTCGTCCAAGGTTGCAATGTGACTTGGTATGTTAGCCTCGCACTAGTGTTCATGAATTGTCAGGGGCAGTCGTGTCACTGTTGGCTCACATAAGTATTTAAAAAAGTCCCCACTCGCTCCGGATACAGAGACCTGATATACTCTCACTTCACTTCCCTCCCTGGCCAGCCTATGTGCCTAAGTCGGCATTCATCCTAAGCGTGGAGCCAGTATCACCTATCATCATGGCAAGCTTTTCCGATACAATTGTTATAACCGATGATGAGGAATTGCCAAGCCCTTCAGTTGTAAGCGACTCTCGCGCTCATATTGAAAGAGCATTTGACACGTTAGTTGGGCAGACAGGAACGACACCCTCTCACAAACGCAGAAGAAGAAAAGTGGATGGGCCAGCTGCTATAGTAAGAGTTTCTTGCAATTAATGCCTCTTTGTTTTTCTTGATCTAATTACCAAGCAGGGAAATATATTCAAAGAGTTTCGAAAGGCAGTCGATCATGTAATTCAACAGCTACAAAGGGAAAATCAAAAACTTCAGGATGAACTTCGCCTGGAGAAGAAAAGTCACGAACAGACGCAAGCGGAGCTTTCAGAGCAACGGAAAAAGTTGATGTGCAAGATCTGCTACCAACAGCCAGATTGCTGGATGATGTTTCTTTGCGGGCACATGGTCTGCGGTTCATGTACAGAAAGACTCGAAACGCGAAAGTGTCCTATTTGTCAAACACGGATCAGGGGAAATGTCGAATGTTACCCTTTCGCAGGCTAGATGATGTACATCACGTTATAGATCCAGTCCAATGGATACAAACGAGGCAGATAAAAGGAAACTCTTAGCCGGCGATTTGATCATCAGATGCCGAGGATAATTAAATGTGAGGACGAGCGGGAGCTCCATCTGCTACACACACACATACACACACACACATTTTACCACCGAAGCAGGACCTCCGGAATCCGTCGAACTTTTATCCTCTGGAGCAATCTCGCAGTGATGTATGGTTTTCTAAGGGGTCAATACAGGGTTCCTGGTTGTTCCGGGTCCTAAAGAGTATGAAAATGGAGAACCGCATAATATATATCCAAGGGAAAGTTACCCAGCTGCTTCGTGGGCACCGTAGGCATCTCCAACTCAAATCGAGAAGCCCGGCAGTTCATCTACTGGGAATCCTCTCTTGGCTGGCAATAAAGACTATGTTGGGGTAGCCTATAGCGTGTTTCAAACGTTCCACAAGTTATGAGTACGATTGTGTCAGAGTGTTTGCTTTGGTTTCAACGGTGTCGAGGTAAATCATACAGTATTGGGCTCACGATGCTGAGAAGGGAAGTTTGAAAGAACACTTGGACACCGAGCGCAATTTGCACCACGGGCATGATCTGGAAACCTGAGTCCTCAATTAACGGCCGCTGAAGCCCCAGCAGGTGATCGAAGATCCATGGAGGACGTGGGAGCCGGCCATTGAGATTGTCTATGCGCGAGCGGTCTCTCAACTCTGAGGGCGAGATTGCTGCGATTTTTTAATCGGTAGGTGGCGACATCCTGTGGAGCTGAGGCTCGAACGGTGACTTTGGATCGATGGCTGACTTGAAATAGGTACTGGAAGGGATGCACGCAAATGGAGTCATCGATATCGACGCGTCTGCTGGTAATGGCTGCCGCGCTCAGATGCCAGCCATGACGCGATCTTGTGTTTGTGGCTGATATGTGGCGGTGTAGGACTGTGGCCACAGTATGGCTCGATCTCTCCCGCTAGGACGGGGATGCTGGGTATTGTGTCTGGAGCTGCGTCGTTCGGCTGCTCTGTAAACCGTATGTGGGTATCAAATTTTTGTATCAGCAAGCGGACTCGAGATATTCATGGGTACTAGTCGATCTTCTACATACCAGGAAGATTGTCATCGAGATGATAAGTCATTTCTCTGGACCGCATTAAATATATATATCAGATACTCGGTGCGAATCAATATTGAATTTTCTTGGCTACAATATTATCCATTCTCAAATAAGGTCATTAGTGTCCATGCCATTCTTCTGGATTTGTCGAACCTGGATACAAAGTGGTCACACCAAATCGCGACGAAACCCATAAAAGCGTGAAGGGTACAACAACACAATTAGTTGTCGCACCGTATATTGACTATAGAATTCCGGCTGCCTCCTATCGCACCAACCGCCACCTCGGCGCGTCGCGAAGCACGAACCACGCAACCCGATGACGGGTCGAGCCGCAGCCTTCCTTTTAAGGCTCTGCCGCCGCGCTCGTCTCTCGAGGCCGAAGGTCATTCTGTAGATACAAGTCCCCCAGTACCTGCATCACCTGACCAATCCCCTCTCTCAAGCGTGCCAGTTCCTCCTCTTGCCGCTTCACCGTAGACAGACTAGTCTCTACCTCGCTCTCAAGCTGGCAATTCTTGGCTCGTAGCGTACGGCCCTCGTCCAAAGCTGATTCAAGGCGCGTGCTCGTCTGATCTAACTCGCCGCGAAGATCGCGAT
>JAVMSB010000277.1:0-43382 GCA_031761475.1 Penicillium pancosmium | reverse complement strand
CTACTACTACTACTACTACTACTACTACTACTACTACTACGACTACTACTACTACTACTACTACTACTACTACTACTCCGTAGGGGATTTATGGAACTTGGGGGCCAAGCTGATAGGCAGTGCTTTCAATTTTAAATGATTTCGAGTTTCGCGACTGCTAGCTATGGCATTTCAGACATTCGCTACGACGCCCACGGAGAAGAATGGATTCCATTGTGGACAGCAAGGCAGTAGAATATTTCCTCAAGTTTAAACTTATAATTCGAGTAAATGAACATTATATACACACACACGGAGAACGGCGGCATAGGATAAGAGATAACCCCGAGATCGCGATACAACAACCACAATGCATGTCTGATAGAATCCCCCAACGAGGCAGCCCGGGGAAGGAGAGATCAGGAAAACAACGAAAACAGAACCGAGCATCTCCTCTATCAGACACCGCAGTATTTTTGCGATGCCATCTTCAACCAGGGCGATGGTGTGGTGTTTTTTTTTCTTAATTATAGAAAAGAAAAAAAAAGAAATTGATTTTTTCCTTGTGTTAAGGAAATTCCGGGTTCGATCAGTCCCAATTGCTTTTGGTGAACCGGCCAAGAAAACGCCATGGATATCAGTGGGAAAAAATAAATGACGGCCAATATGGACAGGCATCCAGGGCGGTGCGGTTAGGATGCCAGTTTGCCTAGCGTGCTTTAATCGCGATAGTTGACGGCGAAGTCGACGTTACGCTTGCGCATAACTTCCTTGCGGTCCTTCTCCTTGGCTGTGAGGATAGTTAGTAATTGAGTTTTGAAGTGGTTTTTTAGGAATCACGAGTTTTTCTTACCTTCGTCGTAGACCAGGAACTCGTGCAGACCATGGCCGGCAGGGACCATGGGCAAGACGGGAACCTTGCGATCGGTGATGACCTCCAGGAGGGCAGGGCCATCTTGCTCGATGAGCCACTTCAGCTTGGACTCAAGGTCAGAGGTCTTGGAGACACGCTCAGCAGCGACGCGCATAGAGCGGGCCAGAGGAACGAAGTCAGGGTTCTGCTGGTGGGTGTGGGAGTAGCGGTCCTCGTAAAACAGGTTCTGCCATTGTGTGACCATACCCTGCTCCTCGTTGTTAAGCAGGAGAACCTTGACACCGATACCGAACTGAGCAGCAGTGGAGAGCTCAGTCAGGGTCATGTTGAAGGAAGCATCACCATCGATATCGATGACCAGGCAGTCGGGGCGAGCGACCTTGGCACCGATAGCGGAGGGCAGACCGTAACCCATCGTACCAAGACCACCTGAGGTGATCATGGTACGGGGCTGGCGCCAGCGGAAGTGCTGAGCGGCCCACATTTGGTGCTGACCAACACCGGTGGTGATGATGGTCTTTTCCTTCATGTCGGCGGTCAGGTTGCTGAGGGTCTCAATCACGGCCTGGGGCTTGATGGGGCCTTCGGCGGACTGGCGTTCGTACAGAGACAGGGGGAAACGAGCCTTCCAGTCGTTAATCTGTTCGAACCACTCAGTGCGCTCGGGAACAGCGTTGACCTGAGGCAAAAGAAGGCGGAGGTTATCAGCGCAGTCACCCTCAACAGCCTCGGTGGCCTCGACGACCTTGTTGATGTTCTTGGGCATGATCTCGAAGTGGACGATACCACCACGGCCCTCAGAGGCAGCTAGCTTAGCCTGGGGGGCGAACTTGGGGATGCTACCAGTGACACGATCATCAAAACGAGCACCAACGGCGATGATCAGATCGGCCTCCTGCATGGCCATGTTAGCGTAGGCAGAGCCGTGCATACCGAGCATGTGCAGAGACTTGGGGTCCAGCTCGTCGAATCCACCAAGACCCTGGAGGGTAGTAGTGACGGGAATCTGGACCTTGTCCGCAAGCTCCTTCAGGATCTGAGGGCCATCGGGGCGGGCAAGAAGACCCTGACCAACGTAGAGGACGGGCTTCTTAGCGACGTTGACCAGGCGGGCGACGCGAGCAATGGTAGAGTCAAGAGACTTCTTGCTCAGTTCACGGGCAGCCATGGTGGCAGCACTGGGGAGAGAAGGAATGGTGCTTTGCATGGGAATCGGGTTGCGGAGAATGCTGGCGGTAACATCCTTGGGAAGGTCAACCAGGACGGGACCGGGACGGCCGCTAGTAGCGATCTCGAAAGCCTCCTGGATACGGCGGGGCAGCTCTGCAACGGACTTGACCATGACGTTCCACTTGGTACAGGCGCGAGAGATACCGATAACATCAGCCTCCTGGAAGGCATCGGTTCCAATAGCGCTGGTGACGACCTGACCACAGAAGACAACCATGGGGGTACCATCAGACATGGCATCTTGCATGGGGGTAATGGTGTTGGTAGCACCGGGACCGGAAGTGACGAGAACAACACCGGGCTTGCCAGAAGCACGGGCATAGCCCTGGGCCATGTGACCGGCGCCCTGCTCGTGCTTGGGGAGGATGAAGTCGAAGTGTTTTGAGTTATAGATAGCATCGAAGACGGGAAGAATGGCACCACCAGGGTAGCCGACTGTGATAGCAAGGTCAGTCAATTGGATCAATTGGTACGCAAAAGTAGGGAATATATGATGACTTACAGACGTGCTTAACGTCCAGGCGAAGCATCATCTCGTGGAAGATTTCACCACCGCTCATTCCAACCATACTGTGTTACATTAGCCTCCCGGGTCCATTGAAGTGGTCCGCAATTGCTTTCGTGCTGTGACATATCGAGACCAGGATGGGTGAATCGAGAGACACCTACGAGTCATCGAGCTCAGGGAGCTGGCGGGTTTGCAGCGGAGAGACCTCATTGCGGTGAGGTTCTTGGTTGAAGGCCGGGCTGGGAGCAGGTCGGGAGCCCCTAAGTCAATGGTGTCAGTAAAGCTAGGGTGATTAACCACCAAACATCCAACTTACGAAGTCGCGGTCGCCGTGCTTTGGGTCCGTTTCTGAGTAGAAGAGCGGTGGGGCGACGCAGCCGAGGCCACGAACGAGGTCGAGAAAGGCCGGCGGGCAGAGATCAGCTGCCTCTGGAGGTGAATGGAGCGCCAGGCGCTATTTGAAGGTCTGAGAGGCATCATCATGACCAACGACAGCCCAGGGAGTGAGTAGAGAGGTACCGCGAGGGTAGAGAAGTGATAATTGCCCTTGCCGTGAATCTTCCTGGGGACGAAAATCGCCTTAAACCAAAACCGACCGCTCTGACTCAAATTTCGGTCTTTCTGATTGGTCCGTGTTGCCTCCGCCCTCCGACCTCGGCGAGTCACGTGCCTTAGTTATCGTGGCACGTGACAAGGTCCGATGCGATGCAGATACAGTACGGTCATACTGTACAGCATGTACTATGAGTAGCAGGTTAGCAGGGAAGCAACCGTTTGGGAAGGGAATTCCGTAGCCAGCAGCGTGGTGATCGAGCTTATATTAGAGTACTGGTGCTCGTTACTGGTATCCTAAGCATGCAACCCCAGTGGATACCCTGGTCCAAGGACCAAGGTTAACCGGGTCATTCATTGCCCGCCTCTGCCGATCGTGTTTAGCCGACATGACGGGTATTCTGTCCATAATTTCTTTTTCTTTTCCCGAGTGCGATGTGGATTGTCATCCCGATTTCTACGAAAAGCCGGGCGGGGCGAGCCACTCGGCCCGATGCTACAGAGCGTGCAACTGCAACCTGCATTTGAAGATGCGAGTATATCGGATCTCGGATCTCGCCAGGTCTTGTCAGTCCTGCGAGTAGATAGCTTCTAGTAGTAGTAGTAGTAGTAGTAGTAGTAGTACGAGTAACCTTGGAACTCTTGGGTCAAACTTGAAATATATCAGCTTCCTAGAGATGGAGTACATTAAGTATGGAATACTACTAGTACTAGTAACATAGCATGACATAGCATCACCAATTTGAACGCCACTGACATCTTCTGGAAACTTGAACAATGGACAATGGACCAAGGGCCCCTGCGTCCCCGCAAGGTCGACTGGAAAGGGACACCGGGGGGGGATGAAACCTTCCCCCACCAAAAGGTATTTTTCCGGGGACTTTCCTCGCGGGGCTTGGCTGCCAGCATCCTTCCGCTTTGGGTGATAAACCCCCGCCATTTTTTCTGGAGTACTCTTAGTAGTCTTAGTCCTACTAGTACCACCACCACCATCTTTGCTTTCCCTCTCTTTCAACTTCTTTCTTTCTATTCTTTTCTTTTCTTTCTTCCCCCCAAAAGCAAAATAATTACCCCGCCATGTCTTCCCCAGAACTAGTCCCACAAACTGAGTCCATCGCCGAGGTTTATGCCACTGACGATGCCTCCGTCAACTCAGTTGCGCCGGAGCACCAGCAGCGCTGGTCTGCTCTCATTCAGCAATTCAACAAGCAATATAACCACCGCCCCGATTTTGTCGCTCGCAGCCCCGGTCGTGTGAATATTATCGGCGAGCACATTGACTACTCTCTCTACGATGTCCTACCTACCGCCGTCAGTGTTGACGTGATTATGGCCGTCAAGGTCACCCCCGCTGCCGCCTCCGGCACCACCATCAAGATTGCCAATGTGAACCCGGAAAAATTCCCCACGCGCGAATTCCCCGTGCCTCATGACTCCGACATCGAGATCGACCCCAAGAAGCATGAATGGATTAACTACTTCAAGGCCGGCCTGCTTGGCTCCTTGAAGTTCCTGCGCAAAGAAAAGCCCGATGGCACACTCGTCCCCGCCAGTATGGAGATTCTGGTCGACGGAAACGTTCCCCCCGGTGGTGGTATTTCTAGCAGTGCCGCTTTCGTCTGTGCATCTGCGCTGGCCGTCATGAAGGCCAATAATCACAATGTCTCTAAGCAGGATCTATTGGATCTGGCTGTTGTTTCGGAGCGCGCAGTCGGTGTGTACTCTGGCGGGTAAGTATATCTCTATTTCGATTCCACCCTTCCAAAATTTTTTTTAAAAAATTGGACAACCGACAAGAAAAATGCTGACCAAATAAATTTCTACAGCATGGATCAAGCTGCCTCCATCTTTTCCAAGCGCGGATACCTCCTCTACACCCAGTTCTACCCCGCCTTTAAGGCCGAGCATGTCCCCATTCCCACCGCCGACGACGAAATCACCTTCCTCATGGCCCAGAGTTTCGTCACCTCTAACAAGGCCGACACTGCCCCCCGCCACTACAACCTGCGTGTCGCAGAGTGCACCCTCGCCGCCGTGATTCTGGCCAAGAACTTCGGCCTCACCCTCCCCAAGGACAACAGCTCGCTTGGCTATAGTTTGCGCAACTTCCAAAACCAACTAATGACCAAGGAAGGCCGCCTGGGCGACCCTCTCGAGTACCAGATTGACTCCGTTATCCAGGCCACCCAGGACCTCTTCACCAAGGAGGAGGGCTACACACGCGAGGAGATGGCCCAACTTCTCGGCACCACAGTCCCGGAGCTGGAGTCCAAGTTCCTCTCCGCATTCCCTGTCCAAGCTGATCGTTTCAAGCTGCGCCAGCGTGCGCTGCACTGCTTCAAGGAGGCGCGCCGGGTATTGGATTTCAAGGCTTGTCTTGCCAATGCGTCCAAGCTGGATGAGAAGCGCATTAAGTATCTGGGTCAGCTTCTGAATGAGTCGCAGGCGTCTTGCTTCGCTTCATACGAATGCAGTGCTCCCGAGGTGGATGATATTTGTGCTATTGCGCGCCGTGCGGGCACATGGGGTAGTCGTTTGACTGGTGCTGGCTGGGGAGGTTGCACCGTACACATGTTGCCCCAGGGCAAGGTTGAGGCAGTGACGACTGCCCTGCGCAACGAGTACTACCTGAAGAAGTTCCCCGATATCAGCCCCGAGAAGCTGGAACAGGCTATGGTTATCAGCAAGCCTTCCAATGGCTCGTTTGTGTATGTTTGCCCCGCCCGCTCCGGCCCTGGAGGTGGCTCATTATTTTGAATTCTAAGACTAATGGTGGATTCGTTTTAGGATTGCCGGCGCTGCTATTGAAGGGGTTGCTCTTTGAATTGCATAAGATATTTCCAGCCTACTTTCGTTGGTCTGCAGATTACAGAAAATCTAAAACTATTTCAAGCCCAGATCCTTCCTTGGTGCCCTGCTGCACGCTTCGTGAATTATTTGACAGTAAATATGCAGGTGTTGACAATTGTATTCGGGTTATGCAAGCTCCGATATCGCATAATGCAATGTTCCTGGGACATCGAAGTGCCAAGAAGGGAGCACCGTTCTGCCGTTGACCCTGCAAGGGGTTACTGCAAGGTACGCTTGGAAAGCTTCGGTGTTTTGAGACGTTGCGGCGGTCGAGACTTCAAAATTGTGAAGTACCGCAGTTTGGTAACGCGCTGCGTTTTCAGAGACGCGACGCTTGTTTGCTGCACAATGCAGCGCTTTTGGGAATGGATTGCTGATCACAATATGAGAATCAGGTCTTCTTTTTAGCGGCAGCCTTCCCGAAAAAGTCGCTCATCTTCTTCATGCCGGTAGTGTTGACCTTCTTGAGATCTCGAATGCCACGAGATTCCATAGCCTTGGTCTTTTTATCTTCATCATCCTTCTTGCGTTTCTTCTCCGCGCGAGACTCCACCTCCTCGTCGTCCAGACCACGCTTGCGACTGAAATCGGTCAGCGTACGCGACGCAAGGGCTTCTGCGCGGAGCGCAGCGATTTCCTTAATGCGATCTGTCAGGGGCTTCAAATCCAGAGGACTCTCCGGGGATGCAAGCATCTCATCAACTCGAGAGCAAAGCGAGGCTGGCAGATATGAATCTTTCATGAACATCAAAGCAGTGGAGACTCGTTGCAAGTGAACGATCTTGTCTGAGGTAGAGTTGTCCGTGGGTGGCTGAGGAGCTGGTGTAGATTCGCCTGCTGGCGTTGCAACGGACGGCGTCGCAGACGTGGCCGCTGTTGACGGAGAGTCCTGTCCCTCTTCTGACTTGGAGTTTGCATCTCCATTGGAAGGTACCTGACCAGTGAGGGCATCCTCTCGCTTGACCGACATGAGTGGCGGGGCCAATGGCTGGCGAACGAAGCGCTCTTCCAAACTGGCAGGTAGCCCTTGATTTGCTAATCGATCCGCCTTTGCGACCAGTTCATTGAGTAGCTTTGCTTCGCTGAAGCGCAGCATCTTCTCATCCCCAGCTTCCACGGTGTCACAAATCGCTTCCGCGCGTTTTAAAAGGGTGTTGCGGAAGGTGTCATCGTAGAGAACATTGCGGAGATGCTGTGGTAGGTCGTCGTTTGAATCGATGATATCGTCCAGTGGTTGGAATAGCGATTGGCCTGATTTAGAGGCGGCATTGAAGAGAGCAATCAAGAAGAATACAGAGTCAATTGGAGTTGCCACAAAGAGTTCGGCCTTCTTCGCAATTGAAGTCGTCTGGGTGTCGGTCTCTTCGTCTGGTGACGCGCTGGTCGTTTGACGCGTGCGAGGAGTGAATAGAATGCTGCGAGGCGATGTAGTAGGCGAGGCGACCACGGTAAATTCGTAGATACCGCGCTCCGGACAGAAAAAGTAACGGGTGAGTTCGCCTGATTGCGGGTTGGGAAGGGAGAGCAAGCGCGCATTAGCACTGGTCGAGGATGGCAGGATGAAAGTCTTGCTAGGCTTTTCAGCAGTGGACAATGTCTTCTTCTGTTCGACCTCAGGCTTTTCTTCAGTAGCCTTTGCAGGCGCAGATGCTCTTGTGCGAGGCATTATGGGGGGAGGATAATACTATGGAGAGGGAGAGAGGTCGGCGTAAAGTACTCATCTGCCCGTCGGGACGCACCTTCTGCGAGACGCGCCCCGACGCGCGCGGATCGGATCATGTGATTCCTCACATTCGCAAAGCCGCCCTTATTCCCAATCCTAGTTGATTTCGGAATTGAGCCTTTCAGGATTTTCCACACCCCTACGGACTACCAGAGCTGAATATTTACCACTGGCTTTCGCAACCTATATCTTCAATTTGTGCGCGTGGCCGTTGAAACGGCAAGAGCAGCGGGGAATGACGCTCCGTGGTGATCGCTTCCTATAAAGATACCCGAGTCTCGACATAAAAGTGAGTCTTTTTCGACAACTGGAGAGGGAGAATGGTCTGCTAACTGGTCTCTCCTTCTCTTCTTCAGTGGTTGACAGCGCGTGGCCCCCCAAGTCACCCCGCGACGCCCTCCTCAGCTCGCCCGGGGGCCGAAGGAAGTACCAGGACATGCAACACCGCCGAGAACTTCAACCATCTCCCTTGAAACGCTCCAACACCACTCCTAATTTCCGATCAAAAGCTAGTCAAGTCTTGGATGAAGGTGAAGACGAACTTGAAGATGAAGGAGAGGAAGAAGACGAAGAGACCCTTCAATTGCGACTGGCCGAAATCCAGGCTCGTCTAAAGCTAAAGCAACTGCAGAAGAGCCGAGGCCGATCCGATAGTGCGACTTCTTATATCGAAGATGGAGAGAGTAGGCGCACTCGGCCAGCCTCTGCACTTGCTTCATCTTCACGGACCCTCTCCCATTTTTCCGAGCTGAGAAGCCCACAAAATAAACAGCAGAAAGCACGCAGCGATGAAGTTCAGGTTCCGGTGTCGCCACAGAAGCGAGAAGCTCCCACGCCAGAGCCTTGGTCTCCGCGAAGGTACCAGATGGGCATTGACAAAGGCTGGAAGGCAAACGATGTGTCGCTTAAGCGACCCCCGCGGCCAACGAGCCAACTCGGAACAAGAAGTGGCGCAATATCCCGTCCTGCCGATGTTTACTCGCCCAGGCCACAGACATCGCCCGGGGGTGGAGGCATAAACAGAATAAAAAGTTTCAGTGAGCGCATGGCGGAAGGTCGAGCCACGGAGAAGTCTCGCCTAGAGCGAGCAGAGAGAGCGGAGAGAATCCAGGCAAACCGAAGCTCAGCATTCCAGCTGAATGAAGCTGAGGTTGAAGCATTCAAGACCGCGGCTGCAAATGAAATGCCACCGCCTGCACAATCTACTCATCGGCAACCGGAAGTGCAACATTTTAGCCGCGAGGAAATCATGCAGTCTCTTGCGAAACCCGGAGGCATAAAACGAAGCCAAACAACTCCTAATCTGAAAGATCCCACTGGGTCGAACAAAAAGCCATCTAACGTGCGTCATCATTTTACTCAATCAGGAAGGACATCACCATACAAAGATCCCACTCAAGACGAACAAGCCGCTGGAGAAGCTACCAACCAACCAGACTCTTCCAAATTCGAATCTTACTCCGGCATGCACCTGACAAACCGCATTCTACCTCATTCTTTCTTGAGCCGCAATTTGAGTGACAAAAAGGTTCTTCGTATACCCGATCTACTAAAGATGGTCAAGGCACCATCCTTCGAGCTCCCTGAGGAGATTGATACGGACTTTGTCGTGTTTGGGATACTTGCATCAAAGTCTGATCCGAGGCAGATCAAGACCCCGGCAAACAGCACCAAGAAGGAGGTGGATCCCTACGACGAGGGACGCAATAATACCGATAAATATCTGGTTTTGACTCTGACCGATCTGAAATGGACTCTCGATGTCTTTCTCTTTGAGACCGCCTATACTCGCTACTACAAAATGTCGGAGGGAACTCTCGTTGCGATCTTGAACCCTACGATAATGCCTCCACCAAAGTATAAGTTGGATACAAACCGATTTAGTCTGTCTTTGAATTCTTCAGACGATAAAGTTTTGGAGATTGGTTATGCTCGGGACATTGGCTACTGCAAGGCCGTACGGAAGGATGGCAAGAATTGCCAATCCTGGGTGGATGCGCGGAAAACTGAATTTTGTGAATTTCACGTTGACATTCAAGTGCGGCGCACTCAGGGCAAACGCATGGGAGTCAACTCCAACACGGGTTATGGCCCCGGTGGTCGATCTGGCTCACGGATCGTAGACGCGGTGGATAATTGCAGTGGCTCGAACCCTACGAGCTATCGAAAATCTTCGATGGTTCGAGATCCTAGCTCCAAGAAAGATTTGAAAAACCCCGGCGCCCAATATGATGGAGAATCTCAGTCACTTTATTACGTGGCGCCAGCTGCCAATCGCGGTAGTCGTACATCATACCATCATGGCGCTGCGAACGGATCGGCAGCAGCCCTGATTGACGCTCATGACGACCCATTCCTTGCTTCGGGTATGATAGGGCGCGGCCAGGAGAGCAAGGAACAACGAATGCGGCGACGCTTGGCCACTCAGAAGCGTGAACTTGACATCACACGCAGGCTCGTCACAAATCGTGCTGGCCCTGGTGCAGATTATCTTCGAACCCGAACTGGTAACGAGACTTCTCAAGAAGGCGAGACGCCAAGCACACCAAAGTCTCAACCCGCAGATCATGGTTTCAACCTTTCTACCTTGGGCATGGCAAAGAATGTTCGGTTGAGCCCCCAGAAGCGTGCTCATGGGAAACCACATGGAAGCGGCGTCAAGAAAACTCGGTTTATCACATCTAAGGGGATTAGAGAGGCTGGGCGAGAAAGCTTAGGAGCTTCAGCTGGGGCAGCCCAAGGAGGAAGACGGGTTTTGTCAGATGATGATGACGATGATGAACTGGATATTATTTGATACCAGAGAAAGCTGTGAAATACGGGAAGCCTGTGTTCTATCCCCTATGTCCTACCCTAACGCGTCACGAAATAAAAGAGGCTCTTTCGTCCCATGCCATAGGTATTCTGAATAAAGGGCGGACCCGTAGAATGATGCTGTTTGAAGTCCAGTTACCTCTTCTCGTAGTTCGCGATAGTTTGGTTGGTATCGATGGGCCTGTTCATCTGACCAACCCCTCCAATGCAATATGCTTTTGGTTAGAACAGTCATTCATGGGTCTAGTTCTCTCGGGCGATGTAAATGGACCGCTTGAACCGCGGCCAGTCAAATAATCCGACTTTGGGAGATGATACGAAGAAAGCGAAAGGAAGAAGTACTACTCTTGCAGTATTGTGTAAGACCATCATGAGAGGGTTCATTTAAATTCGAAAAAGTAGTTACTTCAACAAGTCTGTCACATGTGGAACCATCTCCTTCAACAAGGACAATACAACCAATAGGAACAGAGCAACGATAAAGTAACCACTGAGAGAGTGACAAAAAAAACGAACCACTATGAGCCCAAACGCCTCACACCCTGTCATCCCAGAAAGTCCCAGAAGCACATGATACCTGGTATCCCATTTTCCCACGCCACAACGCACGCGCCGGAAGAACAAAAAAATAAAGAAGCGCACATGAATCATTATGGATAGGAGCAAATCGAATCGCAAAGGAGGACTGAAGAAAAAGGAGTAAAAAAGCCAAGCAAAAAAAGCAAAACAAAAGCATGAGTATCTGCAGCCAATCGCTGTGTTGTAATAATGGTTGCAATCCATGCTCCAGAATGAGAAAAGTAAAATGCAGTCACTCGGGGTGGTAAAGGAAGAATGCAGTGAATGGAAGAATAAGAAGACACCGCTCAGTCAATGCATCATCATATGTTGGATATGCTGGCTTTCTGAAACAGAAGATCATATGAACTTAATCAACGACGAAGACATTCAAGCGGACTGAGACTCGGCGGCCGCGCGAGTGCTTCGAGTCTTCTTAGGAGCAGGAGCATCCGGGCTGCCAGAGCGCAGTTCACGCTTCGTAGGAGAGGTACCCTGAGACACAGTCTCATCGGGCGTGGGCTTCTGGCGCAGCCAATGATCGAATGGGCTAGCACGCTTGCGCTTGTTGTCAGATATGAGGGCTGTGGCCGTTGGCGTCACATCAAGCTCGCCACCGTAGTGAGCAGTAGAACGAAGATTGCGGGTACCGCCGGGAGCTCGAGGAAACTCTGGAGACTGGGGAGTGTAGGGAGACTTGGACCCCTTGTGTAGGACCTCAACCTCAGCATGGCACTCATCGTCCGTGGCTTCTTCCTCGATCGGAATTTGGGGAGCTGCCTGGGGCTTTGGTGCAGCCTCAGCAAAGAGGCGACGAGGTCGGATAGAAGAGCGTGTTAAAGACTTCACACCGCTAAGATCGGCGTCTTGCAGCAGATCAGGACGGGCGGCGAACAATCCCAAGTCATCGCCCTCGTCAGAGGATTCTCCAAACTTGTTGAAGACCTTTTTGCCTCGACTGGGAGAGGTCGTGTTAGTGAATGTATTTTCCAAAATGATTCCATGGAATGATAACTCACAAGATCATTGTCATACCACCAGCACGGGCGATCGCATCATCTTCGGCAAAGTCATTATCATCACAGCTGTGAAGTCGTTAGCGTTGAGTGCAAATGAAAATGGGGATAATTTGCGGCAAACTTACTCGGTGAGATCATTGCGACCATGCTGATCATGTTCATCGTATTGCTTATACCGCACATTTCCATCGTTTGGCTTGGCCTGTTTGCGAGCACGCTTGCCAGCCTTGGGTGCTTCGACAGAACCAGAGGACACGGTCTCTTCGATCTTCGCATTAAATGGAGTTTCCATATCGGTAACTGGCTGAGGAATCTTGTCACGGGAATCTGTGTAGATTTGGATTGTCTTCGAAGCTGGAGCTTCAAAGCTCTCCAGCGACAAGGGAGCGGACTTCTTGGGGCGTGCCGATGATTGCGGTGGGAACAATGTTCGAGAGGCAGATGAAATATCGGAAGAAGAAAGTTTCCGTTTGGAGGGAGTTTTTGCAGGAGTGGGTAAAGCTTGATTCACTGTTGGGCGAGATCGGGGGTTGGGCGAGTGAGAGTTGCGGGAGGAGAGGTCGTAATCGTCAAAAGCAATAGACGGGACCGAGGCACCCGCACGTTTCCGAGTATATGATTTGGAACTTTTGCCTGGCGCAGAAAACATCTCATCCCCATCAACTTCTAACGTCTGACACTTTCGCGCAGCTTGCTTGGACCGGGCCTTATTAGGAGAGCTAGGGCACACAGGTTCTGGAGTCTTATTGGCAACTCTTGATGTCCGCTGGTTGGCAATTCTGGCTGAACACCTGGTCGGATATGGCTCATATTGATCATAACCAGAGCCATGACGAGGCGCGGCCGGAGTACGCAGAGATGACGGCGAGGGCGGAGGAGGAGTTGCAGCCATGTTGAACAAATGAATTTGACGGACAACCAGAGACGTTTTTTTCGCGCCAAATGCACACCTTCTACAGTGGTTTTTTGACAAGGGGTCGGACCAAGAGTGACACGGAAATCGAGATTTGCGTTGGGATGAACTGAAACAAGGGTGGGATGATGTTCGAGGAATCTTTCCAGATTGATGATGAGTCGGACGATAATTCAAAAACGAAGGATTTCGAGTATTTGACACAAGCGACACAAAATATCAATGCGAAGACACGGGTGAGAGAGTTGCAGAGGGGATTCGTGAAAAGAAGGGATGAAGTCCATTCAAGGGCGCGGCATGTTTTGGCGCCCAGAACGAGGTGGCTGGTCACGAGGCGGTGAAGAAGCTACCGCCTCATTTCATTCGCCCCGCCCCGCGATTCTACTGGAGTACCACTACATGTACACTCTCCGTACTCTATTTTGGATTCACTGCAGAATTTCCGTGGGTCCTACCAACAAACTTCCTTCCCATTCGTCTGTTGGTTTCAGGGGAACCCTTTGGGACCAAGATTGGGCCGACATTGCTGTTCCCTGTCTGTTTGTTGGTTTTGTTTGCCAATCCTCAACTTCGCCAACCAGAACCTTCTCACATACCTCGAGCCCCTCCCCCCACCAAAAATTTTGGCATTTTATTATGGCCGTCCGATCTACCGCCGAGCAAATGGAGAGGCTTCAGCTCTCCGATGAAGACACCGAGGACCTCTGGGATTCTCCCTCTAAAAGGCAAACTCGCCAGACCTTCAAACAACGATCCTCTGAAGAGCACATTGCCCCCGAACCCCGGCCAATCCAGGATAACAGCGACAATGCGTTTGATCGCGAAGACGCCCGTGAAGCCGCTCTTCACCACGAGCTCCAAAGTGTACGAAACATCAACGAGGTTCTTGAAGGGTTACTTGGGAGTATTGATCGGGCCACAGGAAATATGGAGGTATGTCCAACCTTTCCGATCGATCATAGAAAGATCTATCTAACCTGTTCAAGACTGTGTCAAAAACAGTCACATCCGCCTCAACTCTCCTCAACACATGGACCCGGATCCTGTCGCAGACCGAACACAACCAACGGCTCATTTTGAACCCCAATTGGCAGGGTGCAACACAAGACGTCGCCGATATAGAGAATGAGGCTATTGAAAAACAGCAAGCGGCAGAACGACGGGAACGGGCACTCCAGGAACAACGTGAGGCAGCAGCACGCCGGGCAGAGGAGGAGGAACGAAGACGCGTCTTGAATCCCAAAGCTGGCCGGGGAGCTGGTCGGGGAACTGTGCGAAGTACCGGCCTCGGCAGAACCCCGAGCGTGAGCACTTCTCGAACGGGAGCCACGCGTGGCATATCAACAGCGACTGCAGGGACTCGCCGCCCCGTCAGTGGGATTGCTAGAGGGAGTGGGATCGCCCGTGGTAGGGGGAAGCCATGATAAAAACAATGTTGTTTTTAATGTACCATACCTTATGCCATTTCATGAACATAACAACTCAATAAACATGATACCCACACCCGAGCATCGAAGTCAGTTAAGTCTGGAATCTGTACGAGTACTTAGTGACTAGTACGTAGGTGGTGGTAAGGTAGTCCCACGGGGTCCCATGGCCGAAGGCATTGCCCAGGTGATTTGGCCCGGGGGTGGAGCGGGACGGGGACGCGAAACACGCGCTGATAGCGATAAGGAGCTTTATCCCCCAGCTGCGAGTCGTGGCCTCGAGTTTCCCCAGCTTCACTTCTGCCCTACCTTCACACGATGAATTTCGCTCCTTATCAGGACGAATCACCAGAGCTCGAAAGAGCCCTGTCCCCGCCAAATCTAGAGGGTCGCGTCAAGTCCCCTAACCTCCGCTCACCCCGGGCATCTGCCGACTTACCTTCGCCGGGTCATTTCGCTGGAGGTGGACATGGCAACACTGGCTTTGGACGGGATATTGAGGGCGGTCATGTGAGCCTAGGTGCATTTGAGACCAGCCTGCCGATTCGTATGGATGTGGAAGCTATGCTGGCATATCTACTTCTCCCTCCAGCCGGAGGAGTCTTTCTGCTCTTGGCCGAGCACAAGAGTGATTACGTTCGGTAAGGAATCTCAATTTCGCATGAATGAAAAGAACTTCGATGGTGGATCTAACATTGATCACAGATTCCATGCGTGGCAATCTAGTATGCTCTTCAGTGCTATTTTCGTGAGTCTAGTCGAGTCTCCTCCATTCCAGGGACTGTATCTAACATGCCACCAGGTCATCCATCTCATCTTCGCCTGGTCTTCCTTCCTTTCCTGGACCCTCTTCATAATCGATATTCTACTTATTGGGTTCCTCAGCATGCGCGCTTACCGTGATGGTTAGTCCAGTCCCCCTGTGTCCGTCTGTGGTATAACGTACACTAACACTGCCTCAAGTCGACACATTAGACCACTTCGAGGTTCCTTTCATCGGCCGTATGGCTAACTCCTTCGTGGACAACGAATGATCCTATTCCGAGGCGACCGTCAATGCGTTTAAACGGCTCAACGGGCTTTACGTGTACTTGAAATTTCTGGCCGGAAGACGCGTGTTTTTGCTCCATATACCCCTGTCTGTCAGTGCTTTCAACCTTTCAGAGTATGGCGTTTTCAGCCTACGTCTTTCTTTTGTGGATATGTACTTTAATGTATCAGTTCTTAGGCGACAGGCGGGGCCTTCGCAACGGCTCTCCTTTTATGACATATGTACAGGCATTCCACCTCCCTTCCATCACTGCATGGCGTCGCCTTCCTGGCACGCAACAGGAGTGGTGCGGTAGTTCAACTCCGTCGTAGTGTTATAACTCCACCAAAAGTCAAGAGACTGTGGGTATGACGAAGGGATCTTGCAAGTAGACTTGTAGTCTACAAGATTCTTCGAGACAATCGAGGTGTAATCTTCCAGAGGGCAGGAATAGCCAGGGCCAGATGTGCACTTGTTAAATGGAAGCACGGCCTCGTTGAGGACCAAGCGAACGAATGACCCTGCTTTTGATAGCGCAGTGGCGTTGCAACTGAGACGTTCGATCGTGAACCGACCACCCTGAGGAACAATGTCTCCAGTGGAGTAGGGGTTACCAAATGGAACCCGGTCCAATGGGAGGTCCTCGTCTGGAATCAGGACACCTAGGGCGGCGAGAATCGGTGTGATATTTGTGTCATGGGCACTAAAATTTGTGGTTAATCGCGACATCCTGAGCCCAGAACGTGAGTAGCATACAAGTTGAGGTAGAGAGGGGCTGCCTTTTTGGGGCCTTCATTAAGGAGGGTCAAACTGGCGTTGGCGTAGACAGAGCCGACAGCCGCCATATTCTTGTCACCAGGCCTGCATAGATACTAGTTAGATATGGATTACCAGGTATGAGTATTGTGTAGAGCAAACTTACCCAGCGCAGTAGTAATAGTTCATGTCTTCGACGTAGCCGAAGCTCACCCACTCGTCCTGGGTGAATACATTGATCCATTCTGAGAAGGCACGGGCATTAAGCTCAAAGGAAGCCATTGCTGTTTATATGTGTTAGAGCTAAACTCCAAATAATAAGAAGAAATGAGGCAGACACTCACACATCAGGTAGTAGACGTCCGATTCGTTGAGACTAAGACCAGGATTTTGCGAATTCAAGCGTGCCGCTGCAACTTTGAACTGCGGCATAAGATTGGTCAAGTTATCGCAAGTGGTATAATCATTGTCGGTATCACAAGAAGGGGTCAGGCTGTTGGCTCCCATGCTCTCCGACTCGGAAATAATATTGAGAGCGGCATTTGTCGAATAGTTGTACCCAAAGAAGCCTTCACCGAATTTGCGAGCAGTGGCAATAACGCGTCCATATCCACTGCTCCAAAATGGTACGACGGAATCTTCATTCAACAGGTGGCCGTATCGATCACGATACTCCGTGCCGTGGGCGTAGGCATCTAGAAGACCTGCGTAGGGCCCGCTGAAGGTCTCGGCATTGTAGTAGCACTTATTGGGAACGTAGTAGGACCAGTCATTGTAGAAGGATAGAGCTTCCTTGAACTCTTCAACGCCAGAGCTTTGCAATTTCGCCAGCGTCTTTTCGATGCTCTTGCCGAGTGCTGGTGACGGGTACCTCTCTCCATGTCGCCTGATCATGATCACTTGGTCGACAGAACAGCTTTCTGGTGGGTCGCGTGAAATACCGAATGACCTTCTCTCTGAATAAGGTCCATTGCCACCATAGTGCTTTAGAATGCTATATCCATCGCGAAACTCCTGAGAAAACTGCTTCTCAAAGGGAGACTTGGTCACGGAGTCGCCATATGATAGAGCCGTAACTCCGGCAGTGAGGCCCAAGGCATACACAATTCCCGAGACTAGGTGATAAGTCATTTTCCCTTCAAAGTTGTATCAACGAATATCAAAAGATGATTTAAGATCCTTGCTTCGGAACTAGCAAGGAATAACAAGCGTGGGAATCTCGAAATACTTGTAGTGCGTCTAGGTCGAAAACATACCCCAAACATTGTCTACTGAAATAAATGCTATGATGATTTAAGACTAGCCCAGGAAGCCAAACAGGAATTTCTCGCAGAAATGTCCTGAATGCCTCCGTACGCTTCTTCCTAGCAGCCCACGTGCTCAACACTCGAAAGAGGTATTTGTAGGGCTGGCCTCCATCTAATCCGTCGGCAGTTCCTTATACTCGGATTCATTCAAGACTTATCAAGGGCTCCACATCGAAATAAGGCATTTTCTCCAATAGAATGGGGCGAGAAGGCGGCGTGCAGCGCCCACACGCTTTGACTGGACCGGCCTGGGCCTACGCTAGTCTGCAGGTGGGTCTTGAATCGGTATCTCAAGCTTTTTAGCTCCATGCTTGGTATCCCGTCCCTTGAACGGTTTAGCAGAGAACTACCCCGGTGTCGTACGACCATGCCGAGTAGCCGAAGTAATCTCGCTTAAGCTGCGAAGGTTCTCGTGCGTATACGGAGTAGTACTACTCCCGTTTCACTACAATCTGGATCAAGATACCCTCCATCCGATTAGTAGCCATTATTGTATGTATCATATAAAGCATTTCATTCACAACCCAACTACAATATGAGAATACGTATATAGAAGCTTAGAAATGATCTTTATTCAGGTAGTCAAATAAGAAGCCAATGAAGTAGTCCTCTGCAATCAAACCGCGGCCGCAACGGGTAGGACAAGTTGCGACACCCCACCAGCAATTGCCAAAGTGTGCCGCTGAGGAACCGTCTTATCGCTGTACACGCGATTTTCCGCAGTCCCAAGACTTCTTGCATACATTGGGAAGAAACCTCCAGCAATAATCAGTCTCACGCGTGTACCAACCCGAAATCGATGAGCACACTCTTGCAACTCCAACTTCAGTGGCTGCGACATATCCCGCGCCGGATCAAGCGCTCGATATACCTCAGTGATGTTGTGGGAAACATCGTCAGTGTCGACCTCACTGAGTCGCACCCACAGGTCTGCGAAGGGTGGGTCGCTTTCGTGCATCAGGTGGACAAAGGGACAGCCCATAACCTCAAGTTCTTCTGTCATAGGCTCGCTAGTGAAGGCCAGAACGTCCGCTCTGTCTGCATATACACTATCGTTGACTCTTCCGCCTCCAGACATCTGGTTGCCACCAATGCTGGGAGTAGGGTCCAACGGGTCGAAGACGAAAGACGAGGGTCTGGCGCCCTGCGTTGGTAGGGTTGGCCCGATGCCGCCTTGTGCTTGTAAGTAGAGAGCTAAAGGCTGGCTCGGTGGAGGCCAGTTAGGCAGTGAACGCCATTCTTCAGAGCCGGTGACAAGCACCCGAGCTTGGGAGTGATTGTATTTCCCAGTTTTGGCTAGATGCTCAGCGAGAAAGTCCATTATCTCTGGCATAGAATGGAGTCCAGAGCCTTGAACATGGGTCCATGGGCCGACAACGAGTTTGACATTCACTCCTCGGTCATGCAGCCTTTGGAACTGGTGTATTGTCTGCCTAGTGAAAGTGTCGTACCAACCGCTCACTAACAAGATAGGAATATTTGCACGTTCAAGCGAAACATGATGCCTTCGTGACGTCCAGTAGCTATTCTCAACATCAGAATGCTTAAGATATTCGAATAGCCATGGAGCCCTATCACCGAAGTATTTCTGTAAACTTTCTACCAGTGGTAGACCCTCTACGGCCCTTTCGAGTTCTGCAGGCCGCAAAAAGCTCGGCCCCGGTAAATGTGACAGACGCGAGAGAAAACCTCCTTTTTCATCGTCTGGTCGCGACATCATGTCGCTCCAGGAGGCACGGTCTAGGCGAAATGATCCCGTATCCCACGCGTGCGAGGCTTGATCATGAGGTCCAACTGGGATGATAGCAGCAACGCAATCCTCAGGCGGATCATGCAAAAGCGCCCATTGACTATAACCAAGGTACGAGGGACCGAGAGTTGCAAAAGAGCCGGGATACCAGGATTGCTGACGCATCCAAGCGACGATGTCCTGGCTGTCAGACTGCTCGTTGCTTCCCGGGTCGAATGTCCCGCCGGAACCATAAGTACCGCGTGTGCTAACGAATATAGCTTGATAACCTCGAGCCGCAAAGACACGGGCATTGATGAAGGATATGCCTGCTCCCCTACCATAGCAACACTGGATCATGATCAACCCGGCGGGGCTCTGTTTGTCGGGCAACTCTGGTGAGTAGAAGTCGGCTTCCAGGTTGATGCCATCTCGCATGGGGATCTGAACGGCTTGTGTAGTGTAACTGGACAGTTCGGGGCCGACGCCCACGTAGCGTGCCCCAAGATAGTCCAAGGTTGCGTTTGCATAGCTTCGCTTCACAGGTTGTCCTGCCATCCTGGCCGGGTTGAACAGGTATCGAAAGACGCAGCAGGAGCCGGGGGGGTATTGGGCGAATTTGATGACCCAAAATGATCACAGATGGCCTATATCCGCCAGTATTGTCTGTGGTGTTTTGTAATTTGTTTTCTTCCGGCGCCACGTGTTGATTCAGGACATGAAGGTATAATCAGCGGGGAATCATCCATGCATGACGTTGCTGAAACGCAGGGGCCTCCAATTACATCGGGGGGCCTGACGATGGACCGGGTCTCGGCCCGCCCGTCCACTACGAGTAAAACTATGGAACTACAAGCCTACGGCTGGAAATCAATGAAGATTTTTTCTAGAGAAAGACGTGGGAAGCAGAATACGGTTGAGGCATTTACTGCAGTCCAAGGAGTTTTTTTTCGGAAGGAAATGGCCATGAATTAGAGTAGGAAAAGAAAAGCATATCCAGCGGCCGTGGAAGACACAGCCCAAGACCATTTCTCATACAATTTGACCCGACAGATCTCGTGGAAGAAAAAAAAACGCATCCAGAAAATACACAATATGCCCAATGGGCCAAAGACGCTCAAACCCCGAGGCTTCCCAAGCAAGATCCAGAAAAGAAAGAGATACGAGAAATATTCGCAGACACGTTGTGAGGAAGTATTTGACAAGGCTGCCAGAGGAAATAAAAAAAAAGAAGGATGCGCAAATAAGGCATCAAATAATAAGAAACAGATGATGTGGAAGTTAAATAAGAAATCGTGGATGTGCAAAAAATTGACTCGGAAGGCATGGTATCTACGTGAGAGCGTAAGCAAAAACACAAGAAAGGGTGCCCCGTCAGGACGAGAGATTGTGACGGTCGTGGTGGTTCGTGAGTGACTAAAATCCCCAGATCTAGATGATTTGGAGGTAGTTGCTCGGCACCAAGCCAGGGTGTCCGCGAGCATTGGTGACTTCTGCTTCCCACCAGCCATCATCTTGGAGGCGGATAACGGCCAAGACATCGCCTTTAGTAAACCCAAGCTCTTCAGGGATGGCGGCACTGTAGGTGTACATTGAGCGAGCTGTAATGGTATTAGCTAGCAATTCAAAGGTTTCCTCTACATACAGCTGTGAGGAACGTGGCTGATGCTTACCAAAGTGTAGAATAGGACGTCCATCACGACTAAACTTTCGACCGGGGTCGGCAACGGCAACAGTGCGACTGCGAGATCGACCGACTGGCGGCGGTGCATTGTTATCTCCACCGTACTGGGACATTGGTCGACCGTCATGACGAGAGCCATAGCTGGATCCACCACCGTACATGTCAGCTTGATTAGAAAGCTGCAGCTCCATGCCGCCAGCGCTAGAAGGACGGGTCTGTTGTCTGAAAGCAGGCTGAGGGGATACTGCACGGTGACTACTAGCAGCAGGGGAAGCCCGCCTAGCGTAGTCGTTTGGCGAGTAGGGCGGCTCCTGGGCGCGGCGTGGGGTAGGAGACTGACTGTAGCGGCTGCGCGCGCTACTCGATTGGTATGTGGTTGGGCTTGGGGCTGGGCTGGCTCCGCCGCCACCATATCCTGACCGGGTGTCGATGCGTGGAGATACTTGAGGACTGGCGCTGCGTCGCATGGATGGAGCAGGAGATCGTGCACGAGGAATCTCCTGAGGCTTTGCTGCAGGGGGAGCATTGGGGTTATTGCTGCCGCCTCGAAGCATGCTTTGTGTTTGACCAGTATACCTCTGCGTGGTCTTCTGCATCTGCTTAGACGTGAAAGCTGGCTCGGGAGCATCGAGTCGTTTCACCGATGGGTCATGGTATGCGGGAGGAGCGCCAGAAGAGCTGCCACCGTAGGTAGATGAGGGGGCTGAAGGGGTCGGGGTCGAGATTCCGTGGTATCGATCAGCGGAAACACGTAGAGTAGATTGTTTCCCAGTGGTCTTCAGATCGGCCAAAGCACGCGCGATGGGGTCCGCATCATCCTCACCACCCTTGGCTTTCTGTGCTGCCTTGTTGGCGGCATTCTTCTCGGGAGAAGCAACATCGAAAACATTGTTTCCAACATTGAGCTGGAAGTTAGCACGTGGGTCAACAGGCTCAGGGCTCCGGGTGTGGCGCTCTAGCTGGGGTTGAGGCTGAGGCTGAGGTGCCTTTGGTGGGCTGGCCTGCTTAGTAGGGGAGCTCCACGGGCTCCTGGAAGATTGCGATCCGATGGCAGGCCTCTCCTTATCATGACGGCTCTTACGGCGGAAGGGGCTGTTGCTAAAGAAGGCAGTCTTCTTTTTTGGAGTAGCTTGCTTGTCTTCTCTTTGGCTTGGCAAAGGTTCGCTGTTTGTCGGCTTAGGTGGTGGCTTTGCGGTCATTGGCTGTTCTATACTCGACATGGAGGTAGGGTTCGACACTTCACTCTGGGAGTCGCGGCTGGATGGTCGGTATGCGCTAGCAGCTGAGCTTCGCTCCGAAGGAGGCCCAGTGCGACAGAACATGGTCATACCATCAGTGGGGTAAGCGTTGTGAGGAATGGCATTGATCTCCCCATGCTGATCCGGATCATAGTTTGGCGGGAGTTGTCCACCCCGTCGAAGGTCCAAGGGAGGAGGCTGCTGAGCATTGTCCTGCGCAGGAGGTGGCGCCGGATGACCCATCTGAGCTGCAAGATCCGACTGCGGGTCATGGTGGGACTCAAAGGTCGAAGGCTGAGGAGACGATGTGCGGAATGCCGGGTTCATAGTCCTCTGGAACTGGGCAACCGAGTAGCCCTCACCTTCATCAACTTCAGATCCTGTGTCTGTGTCCTCTTTGCAGAAATTGATAAACCGTGGTGGGTCCGGAATTTCCTGGCCGGTGCCTTTGTCCTTGATGAAGTACACAATGTCCTTCTCAACCTCGCAGCCTTCGAGAGAGAGACGGATCTTCTCGCACGAAGCATCGTCGCTAACGCAGACTGTGGACGCAATGTTGGCATAGGTCCAGAGACTGCTCTTGGAGAAATCTAGACGCTCTTCCTCGAGGTCTTGGAATTTGTCGCAGGCTGCCTTCCACTCCTTGTTCCAGCGACCGGTCGTCTCCTCAAGTGTCTTAACGGCGGCCTCGTATTCGTTGCTGTTCGATGCAAGTTGAATCTGAGTCTTCTCAAGCTTGGCCTTGTTCTTGCGCTCTTCTTGGCCCATTACCATGTGACCCTGCGCGAGATAGCCCTTAATACGCAGACAGTCTTGTTCGTAGCGATCCCGTGTCTAAAAAAAATTAAGAAGAAGAAATTAGTCAGGAGACAAACCCGTAAGTTGGACATGGAATACCGACTTTATTGACAACCTGTGTCTGTTGGACTTTGGTCTTGTGAAGGCGTTCAATGGTGTTTTGGATGATCTTTCGTCTTTCCTTCAGTCCGCTGGCGAAAGCAGATAGCGGCTCCTCCAGCTCCGTTTTCATCTGACCTGCAATCGCGGAGTGTGCTTTGGCAATGGCTTCTGTTTCTCCCCGTACCACGTCTAGCGAGAGCCGTAGAGAGCCGGTTTCGGATGCCCCCAGCGACTTACGGCACAGCGCTGAAAGTTTGCGAGCATATTCGTCTTCAATCGCGGCTCGTACTAATGAACGATCCTAGTTAGCTGGACCATCTGTATTCTGTAAATAATCTCTTTCGTACCGCTGTAGAACGCTTTCAATTCATCACTAGTCGTTTTCGAGGAGTGCATGCGGTCAAGCATGGGTTGTAAACCTGCGTCATCTTTTCCCCAGAAGTTGTTCGCGACTTGGTTTGGAGAAGTTAGTTATTGTATTTTGCGCGGAGGAGTCAAGATGCCTTACAGGACATGGAGACCGTCGGTCCCTCAGCCACCGTCCCAGGCATTGTTTTCGTAGTTGAGCCTCGGCCAGCCTTTGCTCAATCAAGTTGCAGATGATAATTTGGACACAAAGGATAGATAGGAACAAAGAAACACGGTATGTAGCAGGAGGAAGATACAAACAGACCCTGCGGTCGCTGAATGTCAAGGTGTAGTCAGAAGCAGCTGCAGCTGGGCATGTTTACTCCGGTGGACAGGCGCGTCACTCGGGGCAACCAGCCATGCAGCCGCCATGACTAAGCCGATCGCTGCCCTAATCTGACGCGTCGCTGGTACTTTTAGACTTTGGAGGCGAATGCTACGATTCAAATCAAGTTTGTTGTTTTTTAGGGGGGGGTTTATTGGGTAGAAGTTTTCTTCGCATTTTCAGCTAACTAATCTATCTACATAAGGATGTCATTCTTGGGACCCGTAATTTCAGTAAATCCAGTCTGTCTAGTTGGCCCCATAACAATGTCGCAAGTTAATTCATATCCATAAAAAAAGACAGAGAAAAAAAAATACACATGATGAAGTAGTTCGTGTCTTGACTTAAAAATTTCCCATAAAAAGAACTCCAGAAATGCGTGTTCGTAACCGCCATCGATAAAAGCAAATTCGCCAGGGTAAAATACCCAATGACCCGCTGCATATTCGCAGCTCTTCCGTATCATGTTGCAAGTCGTTGTGTCATCTTCGAGACCATCCGTCGTGAATCTCATCAAATTCATCTCTATTCTTTTCTTTAATCAAGCCATAATGTTGGTAACAGGGCCCTTTAGTAGGGCAGGAGGGAGGCAGCAGCGGGAAGAGACCAGCTGGAGCTAGGAGTAGCCACACTCGAAGTGCTGGAAATAGCTCGGCGGTTTAAAGGAGTGGGCGAGGCTGGGGCGCTCACGCTTGGTGAAGAAGAAGCAGCGGATAGGTCGGGGGAGTACGAGTCGTCAACAAAGTCACGAGCGGCCAGGGGAGTGGCGGATGCACTTGGGGTGGCAGAAGATGGCAGACCGATGCTGGAGGACCAGCCACCCCACTGACGAACGACCAAAGAGGAGGAAGCAATCACATTAGAGGTGGGAGTGGCAACCGAGGGTGAAGGATACCAGCCATTGAGATCACGGGCGACGAGGGGGGTGGCGGATACGCTCGGGGTGGCAGAAGATGGCAGCTCGATGCTGGAGGACCAGCCACCCCACTGGCGAGCGACGAGAGAAGTAGAGGAAACCGCACTTGAGGTAGGAGTAGCCACGGAGGAAGATGGATACCAGCCATCAAAATCGCGAGCAACGAGAGAAGTCGCAGACACAGGCCAGGAACTGGACGATGGAACCCAGCTGCGGGCGTACAGGAATGGATCACCGGCAGCCTTCAGACCCCGTCGGAAAAAGGAAGAAGAGTCCGGGGGCGGCATGAAAGAACCACCGGGGGGAGGAGCATGATGGGCGTGAGGAGTCGAGCTCGGAGCCACGGAAGACGGAGACAGGGTGGGAGATGGAGTGGCGGTGATAGTCACAGTAGAAGGCACACTAGGAGCTCCGGCTGCAGTTACCACTGAGTTGAGCGTCTGGGTAACAGTCTCGACCTCTGGAACGGCCGAGCTCGAGGAGTCGCCGCCAACATTCACAACTTCATATTCTGACTTGCGGCGAGTGAGGTCATCTTGGGAGTTGGCCAAAGGCGCAGCGTAGGTCACACCGATGGAGAGGGCAACGAGTGCGGCAGCAGATGTGAAATGCATAGTACAGAAAGGTATGTGCTTGTCGTAGTATTTTGTGAAAAGGGTATTGAGAGTAAACAATCAAAAAGTCAAGAAACACAGAAGTTCAAGAGTTATAGAGAGTTGAGGGAATTGGTTGAAGAGCAATTTGGTTGAAGATATTGAGAACAGAGGATGAATGAGTGCGGGTTTAAAAGTGGACGACAATATCGATTTCGATCACAGTGTCACTCAACATGAAGTCAGTGAGGTCCACATGGCAACCTTGCGATTGGCACAAAATAAGTTGGCTGGAGATGGGACGAGTGGCTGGGGAGATGAACCAGCCACCTTTTTTTGTTGTTGACAGGCGGGAAGCCGGTCTCCACATGGCAACCACCCACGCTAATTGGAAGCCGAGGAAGCCGAGCAAGCCAAAGCGGAGCCACAGAAGCACCCTAGGGTCTCCGTACCCTCCGGAGAGATAAACCCCTCGGCGTGGCTGGGGGATCCACTCTTTCTCAAGACCGCTGCCTAGTTACTTTTCTTAGCTTCTGGAAGCGCTGCTACCTAGTGCAATTGATCCATCGCCTCTCGATCAGCAACTGTGACACAATGTGTTTCCACTGATCTACCGGATCTACCGTCTCTGCCGGGGTTGTTTCGGTCGGGGGCTGGCCAACTCATGCTAGGAAATGGCCAGATCCTCGACCCGTAACAGGCCACAGCCCAATGCCGCGCAAGCCCAGGCCGCACATCGACGGTTGGGATTCCAACCAAGCGCCGTGACGTGAGTACCTTCCTCATAGATGCTGGTGATGCTGCAATCTGCAATGTGTCGGGTTCGACTGGCGAGATTCTTGGCCAGTTGGTTTTCCTCTGCTTTGTAACCGTCGAAGAACCGGCTAGTCCCAGAGCCATCTGCATCGGGCCCAGCCACCCATTCATGGGTGAACCAATATTGTTGCCAGTGCTCCGGTTTAGTGTGGAGAAGCTTGCGGAATGGATTGGTAGCCGTGACTTCACCTCCCGTGCCACCCTGGAGGATACAGGGATGCCAGAAGCTACAAGGTGCGAGACTGATCACTGAACTCGGAAGGTTTGCTACCGCCGTCGATGAGAAGAAACGACGGATGGGCATCATACGTCCAAAGTCGTTTTCGTCAATCGAGATGACGGATTGCAAAACAGGAGAATAGCTAACGTGACGGGCAGCCATACGCATGCGGACCGTTGAGGTCATTTCGCCCTGGGGCTCAATCATTGACCAGAGTTGGGTTTCGCCATCCATGGAAATCGTGCTTATGAGATGAGGGTTGCTCGGGTAAGCAGACGTTATACTCAACACCCATGTCGAATGAATGAGCCGGTAAAAAAATGGGTGTGGCTCTGGGGATGATGGAGGTAGGATGCTCCAGGCGGCGACATGGCCATCAGAGCAGCCCACCGCTATATCACTGGGAGATAGCCATGTCACGCATGAGCAGACAGTTGAAGGCGGTCGAGCCTCAAAAACAGGAGAGGTTACTCGAACTTGAAATCTTTGGTTAGAACCCTTTATCAATTGTTCGAAATATTCAAAACAACGAAGGGACATACCGTATTCTTCTTGCTGAGAGCCTCGGTGCACCTTGATATCCAAAACTCGCACCTTTCCGTCTCCCCAGATTCCCGCTAGAAGTCCTATACTTTGTGTGTCTCCCTCGCTGTCCTCGTGTCGCTCTTCTCGGGGCATTGGGCACCAAGCAATGCTGCGTATGTCGCCCCAATCTGTACAAGCGACCAGTCGTCTTTGCGGTTTTATGCTCATCTCGAGCGATTTGGTTGGACATCCAATTTCTTTCCCCGTAAATTCCCACAGCTGTAGAGCGCAAGGATAAGAGGGTGTCGGTTGAAATGAATTGCCAGAATCCGCTCCAAGAGAGCTGCATTTCTTTTTCTGTGCTTCGGTGATTGGGACCACCACAGCCAGGTACTGAGAAAGCCCTTCTTGGTTTGGCGCCCAGGCCAAACATTGAATTTTGCGACCAAAACTCATGAGCCAGCCTTCACGAGCAGGTTTTCTGGGTTTTTGGTTATTTGATCCACCGGTGAAATCCCAGGGTTTGCTGTAATCATAAGGCTCATCATAGCCCAGGTCAATCTGGGTCTGCTGGTCTGCCGGCCCCATAAGAACTGTATGCTTTTTGGTTGGCGGCTTCGCGAGATAATTATTGATATCAGTTTTCTTCAGTTTTTCAAAATGCTGTGTGGCCCGGAATCGGTCTCCAATGTCCTTATCATAGTACCAATCCCACGCGGATTTGCTCTCAGCTTCAAAATCCTCGGGGCTAAGGCCTAAAGTAGGACCATATGGATACTCGGGCTGTCTCTTTGGATTTTCAAGAGTATTGCGACGGGGGAGGCATGCATCTCCACCTTCAAGCCATTGGTCTCGCTGGTACAATGCGGCAAAGAGATCCCGTTCATCTGATCCAAATGCAAATCTATAGAGCATTTCTTTCGAGGTATTGTGGTTGTGATTTAGGCCACCCCGGTAATGCGATTCATTGGGATCAATCTCCAATGAGCCATCGGGTCCTTTTGTTCTAGGTCGTGCGGTTGAGGTCGCGGCTTTCTTTTTTGGGATGAATGCGGCCGCGTTAACATTGACGACCATCTCATCGGGGGGTCCTCCTCCATCTTCATCTGCTTCTCCTCCTTCCCTTTCTTCTTCTTCATCTTCAGCTTCTTCAGAGGCAGCTGCATCTTCCATTTCCTCATCATCCACGTCATCATCCTCCTCTTCCTCTTCTTCTTCATCGTCGCCGCCAACGAATTCATCGTCTGATGGGGATTCCTGCTTCAACCGTCTGGCCCTTTTCGGAGGGTTTTCATCTGGTTCATCGTCGCTGATGCCGGCGACAGCAAACGGATCCTCAGTGTAGACCGCCTTGGAAGCTCTCACGCGGCCGGATTTGCGCGCCATTCTAGCCGAGATGATCGGATATCGTTAGCAGTCGGGAGAGGCCCACCAACGCTCTCATGTGAAATTGGTAGATTCAAAACAGCCAAATTCTTCAATAAATGGCGAGCCAGGTTGGGACGAAAGGGTGTGGTGACGCGCGAGGAGCATCGCGATGCATCGGAATGTTCTGTCGCGGCAGTTCGCAGCTTCCTTTACGCTATACCCGATCGGGATCCCCGCTCTCTACCGTAATAGTTACTACTACTAGTATACTACAAGAATACATAGTACTGCCTAGGCTACAAGAATACCAGTATTGGAATCAACACAAGCAGGCAGTACTACACACCCTTATAAGTTTGATCAAATTGCCACTCCCGAATAGTTTATTTCGTTGTTGCATCGTGATTCATTTAGGCAGATCTGAGATCTTCTGTGAAAAGTACTAGTAGTACCGTAATTGTCCCTAGCTGTAAATTATCTCAAGGTGCTTGACATCATTCAAATTCTAGTGTAGCTTCTGTTAACCTCGGAAGCTTAAGTCTGTACACGGTTGCATTCAAGTTGTTGTGAGTCATCATCGAGGTGAAACGCAAAGACGGGCGGTTTTCATACTATGTACTACTAGTACAACAACACCACCTCCTCCTAACTGATGGGAAATGAATGCTGCCAGTGGCATCATTAGAGTTCCAGGTTTTAAATTTTATGGTTGCATGGAGCTTGATAAGTTATACAAAAAACGTATGGGGAAGGTGTGAGTATAAGAAGCTTCAAGTTCAAGTTCTCACTTGAAGGTTAGACCATGGGAACGGAATATATATCCGCTAGTCAGTAGTCCTGGAGTAGTAGTACCTAAGTAACACCAGGCCTGGCAGTATACAGTCTCTCTGCAAGCTGAAGACAAACCATTAACCACTGCAAAATGATACAGTACGGCCAGCCCGAGGACATGCATGAGTTCGGGCATATCCTAATATTCAAGTTGGGACTCCGAGGCTGTCTAGAAGTCCTTATTGGGGCCTCGTGAGAGCGGGGAAAGCTCGGTAACCGATAAGAAAAATAATGAAACCCCACGATCACATAACTATAGAGGATCAGAGGGGAAAAACAAAAAAGAAAACGGATGTTGTATGTATTTATACAGACCAAATATTGTCTGCCAAGTGGGGCTGTATGAGGGCGCTCAGACTCAGTGATCCTAGTCATGTGAGGATTGACTAATCCTTACTGGTCGCTGAGTGACCAATCAGGGATGTTCAATAATCACGTGATTGATATGCTTACTCACCTCCCGAGTTTCGTGTCCAATCAGAGTCTGTCTCTTAACACATCTTACAGTAGACAGGTATGGATTAGAGGGTCATCTATTCTGTGACGATTAGCGCGCTGATGCTTGTAAGTTAATGTCTTTGTCTAAAAATGAACCGCGTAATTTCTGACCGCCACATAAAAAGTGGTAGTGAGTCGGCTCTGTCTAGATGGTGAGGTGAAAAGCGGGAATTCCTCTCTCATTTCCTTCGAGTTTGTGATCTCAATTAATAAGTTAGGCCTCAACCCCCTTTCGGCATTCCAAGAATTGTACACCGTACATCCCACTTTCTGTGCCAAAACTTTGCCTGTCTTGACTCTTGGGGCCCAAATAGGCAATATAGCTGGATATGGGACGAAATGAATTTTTCGCCAGACAAGCTAATAAAGAAAAGCGTCATCTCCAACGGCGGATAAATGGCTATGTTCCCGAGAGGTAGCTAAGTGGTAAACTATTCATCAACCGCAAACTCCCCAATTAGCTCATTGCCGACAACCCTCGGATTTGAAACTGTTATCGGCCTGAGAGTAAGAACCTCCGAAGGAGCCAAGGGATCGAACAACCAAATTATAGATTGAAGATTTGCTAACTAACTTCCAAGATCTGGAGACTGGACATGGTGAAATAACGCCCTCTTTTCCGAATGAGCTCAGCATGAGTTCCTGCTTCAACAATTAAGCCATCTTCTAGATAGCAGATAAGATCAGCATTTTGGATAGCACTTAAACGGTGAGCAATCGCAACAGTCGTGCGCTGCTTTGCTGCCTCATCTAGTGCAGCTTGAACCACTTCTTGCGATTCTGAATCGAGGGCGGAGGTGACTTCGTCTAGTAACAAAAGATTAGGACGTCTCAATAGAGCCCGAGCAATCGCCAATCGCTGCTTCTGACCGTCCGAAAAATTGTTTCCCTTCCCTCCACAATCTGTGTCAAGGCCGAGACTATAAAATCAAGTTCGCTAGTGCTAGGAAAATTTGCCTGGAAATTACTCACGGGAGTGAACGAATGAAATGAAGAATGTTGGCGTCTTTGCAAGCGTTTTCCAACTCCTCTTCAGAAACTTTACTTCTATCTAGCCCAAGCAACAAATTATCGCGTATTGTGCCCTGGAATAGCATAGGCTCTTGATTGGCAAGCGCAACCTGATCGCGATATGCGTTAATGTGAACGGAAGATAGGTCCTGGCCGTCTACTTTGACAAGACCGCATAGTGGACGATAGAATCGCTCCAGCAGACCAACTATGGTGCTTTTGCCACAACCACTGGGTCCAACCAGAGCGATATATTTCCCTTTCTGCACTTCAAGATCAAGACCTTTTAAAATACGCCGGTCAGGGTGGGTAGGGTATGTAAAATGAACATTGTGAAACTCGATGGCCCCTTCAAAAGAATGGCGAGGTCTGTCAGGATCGACATTCTGTTGGGTTTGACTATCGAGGAGGCATTTTAATCGCAGAGCGGAATGTTTCGCTTTTGCTAAATCAGGCGAACTGCTAAAAATTGAACCGGCAGCATCACCACATATGTTGATGGAGGCGAAACTGAGGATAAACTGAAACAGCCCGTATTCTCCTTTGATCACGAGTGTCCCACCATACCATAGACCAAGAGCTGTACACAGCAAAGGTGCCGATTGCGAGAATGCGAAGAGGATGGAAGACTTCAGACTCGAGTATGCTTTGAGAGTCTTGCACCGTAAGCTTTTTCCTAAAACCTACCGCAACATGGTCTTCGCGGTTCAGTGATATCACGGTACGCACTGCAGAAATAGCCTCGCTGGCTAATGATGCGGTTTTCTGATATTCCTGTCGCAGATGAGCCTCAAATTGGGCAATGACACTAAAGCGAAGAAACCCGCAGACCAGAAGAATTGGCACTGTAGCTGTACCGACGAGTCCCAACTTCCACTCAACAGCTATACTGGTTACTATAGCGCCAATCAAAGTCGTGAGTGCCATGACGTACTTTCCTATGGCGAAGGAGCCCATGCCTGCTGCATTAGATGGCTCTCTCGATAAGAAAGATACAAGCGCACCGACACCATGGTCATCCATGTCAAAGAAAGCCACGTCTTTGTTGAGAAGAGCACGAAAGGCCAGGTTTCCGAGATGTGGAATCAATCTGTCTGTACTTCTGCCAAGCGTTGAAGCTTGCGCGATGTAGGTGAGAAGTTGTACAAAGGCTAGAACTACATGCATTCCAGCCCAGAGATTGGTTTCGGAGCGAAGTTGGGAATACTGAGCTGGAGGCTTCGCTAGTGCGACAAGGCATTTTGCCAAAAACACAGCTTGTATAGGCGCACCAGCCCCTGCTTGAATCGACGAGAGCAATCCCATAATCACTAAGATCTTTGTATCCTTATGGAAACTGTTCACGAACATGATCAATGCGCTCATTGGTTGTTGAGTCCTTGGTTGGTCCAGACTTTCAAGAACATCAGTAGCTTTGTCTACTGGATCTTGTAGAGGCGTTGTGGTGAGTGGAGGGGGTGTTGAGGGCTTCTCGGTATTAGCATTGTCGACTTCATCATCGGCTGATATTGATTGTTCACTTTCGCCTGAAAGCCAGCGGTCACTTAGCTTGACGGCTTGCCACCTGGCCAATTGGCTGTACAACCCGTTGTTCTCTAAGAGTGCACTATGACTACCTTGTTCCACAAGACTTCCCTTGGAAAGGACTGCAATGCTGTGGGCAGACTTGACAGTAGACAGCCGATGAGCCACTGTGATGGTTGTTCTACCGTGTGATGCTCTCTCAATTGCAGATTGGACAATAGCCTCACTCGAGGAATCCAAAGCCGATGTAGCCTCATCCAAGAGGAGAATTTGTGGATCGCGGATCAGAGCACGAGCGATTGCAATGCGCTGTTTCTGGCCACCCGAAAGCAAGACCCCGGCCTCGCCGACCTGTGTGTTTTAGCCCTCAGGTAATTTGGCTATGAACTCATGAGCATTGGCGATTCGCGCAGCATCGTAGACCAAATTCTCACAAATATCCTTTGGTGCGTCTTCGTTTGTCGTTCCCACCAGTCCAAATTGGATATTCTCAAATATCGTTGTGGCGAATAGCGTCGGCAATTGCTGTACTAAGGAGATCTGTTGCCATAGCCATGTCCTGTCCAAGTCAGATTACCTATGTCCATCTAGCAAGATATCGCCGGCAATTGGATCGTAGAATCGTTCAATGAGCTCGATAATTGTGCTCTTCCCGGACCCCGAGGGCCCAACAATTGCCGTCGTCTTTACAGGCTCTATGCTCAGGCTCAAATCGTCCAAAATGACAATATCTGGTCGTGAAGGGTAGATGTGTTTGATGTTCTGGAACTTAATATGGCCAGCCACTTTGTTTAATGTTCTCCCTTTGGAGCCAGGCGATGATTTGGGCGGCTTGCGGTCGATTGTGCTGAAAAGTCTGGACCCTGCGGCCGTAGCAATGGCAAATACCTGAAGGGGTGGGACAATGCCCCCGAGACAAGCTATCCCTGTCACTGTTGCAAGGATAATAGTCAAAATGTCGACGTATGAGGATTCTCCCGAAACCAGGTATCTTGAACCCATCCAAAACTCTAGTGCGATTGCGAGGTAAATCACAGCAAAGACAGCACCGAGAAGTGTGCCCGTGGCAATCCTAGCCTTATTTTCCCCAACTTTCTGCCTTTTGTAGAGACTCGTCGTATCTAGCGGCAAGCGTGGGCTGTGCGCTCAGTCCCGCGACGGTTCGGATTGACGAGAATACTTCTTCGGCAAGGCTTCCAGATTGCGCGGTCTCCGCAAGCCATTGCTGGCGAAAATTTGTCAGCATCGCACCTGCAATAGCAAATACAAATGCGATGCAGATGGGGCTCGATGAGAGGATGAGGGTCAGCCTCCAGTCTCTCATAAAGCTGATAACGAGAACTGCGACAACGGAGGAGGAGCACTGCACAGCGACGCTGACCTTCTCCGAAATTCCGTCTCGTATCAAATTAGCGTCCGCAGGGATGTGTGTTGAGATTTCTCCAGCGCCAATGTTATCGAAGAAAGCGATGTTCTGGTTGAGGAGGGCGGTCAAATATCGCTCCCTGATTCGACTTGATAATTTGATTCCCGTGCGAATAAATCCAACATTGGCGATATAGCATGCGACTATCTCGCCCACAAAAAGATAAACAAAGTATATGGTATAGCGGGTCAGCTCGCTACTGGATCGTGCTTCATCGGCGTTTGCGGACCAGCTATCCAGTATTTTGCCAACCAACAAACCTGTCAACAAAGCGGGCATTGTCAAGATTGCGCCGGCCATTACCGCACAAAGAAATGACACGGCGATGACCAATATATCAAGCTTGGTGGCATAGCGGTAAAGTTGGAAATAGGTAATCTCGATTATAGGTGTTGCGATATCCCGAGCAAGTAGAGTCTGTTCAGTGGCCGTATTCTTCGGTTCATTGGATTTTGCTTCTAGGCTGGTTTGTGATGAAGTACCTGCCAATGCCATACCGCAAAGGCTCGTCGTATCGAATTTTCAAGAAGCGGCGCGAAGACATTTGATCGCTTTTCATCAATGTTTATATATACGAGAAAGATAGAACGAGGAGATATGAGGCTACTCTCAACAAAGCGATCGGTCACGTCATCATCCAGGCCCCCACGAATCGCCAAGTCAACTGGTTTCAGGATACTGTACTAGTTATCCCCATTTCGTTGTGGTTTCGGTAGGTCACTTTCCGATATGGAAATTACAGCTAGTAGTTCTTGACTGCAGCCACCCCTTAATGAATAGCTAATGGGCTTTGCTTCACTATACTGGTCGCCCTGGTCGCTACATGCTGTAAATTTGGCCAAGAATTCAGGGCAAGTGCTCTCTCGTATTCTGAAAAGGCCGAGGAGAATGGCCAAGAGAGATAACCGCTCCGATTCCCATGGCTTGGGGCCGAAAGTCGTTGCCAAGGTTACTCGCCGCGAGTCTTGGGGTTCCATAATTGTTTGAGTAGACAAACAGTGATTCAAGCCAATGGCAATAGGTACATGCCTACTGTGCTATGGTAGTTATACCGCCTTTAACCCGTGGGACTACCCGGGTGCTTGCTTTCTCATCGAGCGATCCCTAACTTGACTAGCCAGTCTCGTATGAGGTGTCCCTTTGCTACGGGGCGATAGGTATCGTATACTCCAGTGCCGAATGCATGATATCAAGGAATCATCCCTGCACAAAGCATGAAATCATGTAGCATCGAGCAAAATCGCCAATTAAAGATCGTGACGACATCCAAGACTGGTGGGTTGATAGCTAGTGCGAGTGAAGATGTCTGACCCAGCAAGAGCTTCGCTTCAATTAATTTGTCCAGTGTTTTCTTACAAAGATATGCCAAGTCGGGGGAATTCACTAGACCCATCCATGATGGGGCCAATTTATTCGGCCCCTACATCAAACCCACGCTTGCGTGGACAGCTTCAACATGGCCAACCAATTACTAAATTCAGAAGCTAGACATTTTTCGGAAGTCTACTGACATTTACCCCTCAAGCGTCGATAGAATGGGTATAAAACTTCTGAAACTGGCCCCTAAGTCCTGTGTCGTTCGCTGTCTTTTAACGGAGCCCAAATACCTCGAAGGTAGTAATGAATCGTTAGGTTGTCTTATTTGGCCCCCAATGATGGAAGCGTCTTTGGCTCCTCGCTTAAGCCCAATCAATATGCACGAGGAATATAACTCTGAGACTTATGCTAAGGCACAAGCAGGTTGATGTCACACTGCTTCATTCCTCGAAGCCTTGGTGGATAGGTGGCGTCGGATGTAACGGGGTGCATTCCTTTCGCTCGGGCCGAACCCGATTGACCTCGTGCTATGAGCATGTTCTTCAGTCTTGAATGATAATTTTAATCGAGATTGAATTGATATAGCATCATTTTAGGAGCTTCACAGACTAAATTACAGCAATCATAATGCGGATACTAACTAGAAACTTCAATTCGTTGTTTGGTTTCATCGGGCGCCTTCTAGTGAACGCTGCAAATGGTCTAGATGCAAGGTTATGGAGCAACCTAAGGCGCAATTTTTAGAAGATATCATATAATATGATACAATAGGGGGTACCGATATGTGTCCTGGCTCCTCTTGAAAGCTGATGGTCGCAGACTTGGAGTACAAACTTCGATAGACTGATACAAACCATACACTATGATATCTAGGTATATAGTATGAAGAACAGGGTCCAGAGCCTGCAACACTAGTGGTCTTTTTTTCTTTTCTTTTGTACTGCCCTTGACTCTACTAGTTACTGATATCGTTTACAATCAAGCTATCGAGAACAATGAATATACAGCTCAAATATAGTGGCCAGATGCAAAACATACCTGACGGAAGCGCAAATTGTAAAAAAAAAAGAGAGAGAAAAGGAACAACTTTCATCGGATTAGAAAAACTTGTGCTCGATATTCACAAAAGCTACCTGGCTGAATATACTAGGAATAAGAAGGAGAAGCAACAAGGCAGTATCCCGCCATGATATTACTGGATCAAGTTACTTGACGCGGATAAGCCTGTTTAGAGATAAATAACGCGATGGATTGTCTGACATGGTATTGCAGTCAAATGTACGCTTTGATCGATTATGTACATATACTCGTACATACCCAAGGAGGAAGACCGATGGAAATGAGGGATCGCCAAAAAGCCCCGCGGTGGGTCAGGTACGTCAATCATCTTCCCCTCCACCAGCCTCAGCTTCACCCCTTCACTCCCTCTACCTGTAATGGCTTCCAACCCAGACCGTGGATTGTCTCACCGTGGTGTTCTCCACGAATATGTATGTTCATGTTCTTCATCCACTTAAGCATTGCTAGGAAGGATGCCGGTCTGACTAGTATTGGATATGCAGGCCCCTAGGCTGGTAGCCTTTGAATTTACACCGCCAGCTAGCGTCAACAAGCCAAACAGCTTGATCTTCGTGGGCGGACTCACCGATGGCTTCTGCACAGTGCCATATGTATCGAAATTAGCAGAAGCACTGGAGCCGACCGATTGGTCCGTCTTTTCCATTCTGTTATCTTCCTCCTACAATGGCTTCGGAGTTGGCAGTCTCGACAAGGATGTAGAGGAGATTGGTCATTGTGTGCGGTATATTCGCGACCTCAAGGCCTCTAGACAGCCCGGAGCCCCATCCAAGTCGGCAAAGATTGTGGTCATGGGCCACTCAACCGGCAGCCAGGATGTTCTTCACTACATCCATGCGCCTAACCCGTTGCCAAAACCCGAGTTCGACATTGGGCTTGAACATATCGTTCGGCCAGAACTTGACGGTGCTATCATGCAGGCCCCCGTTTCAGACCGCGAGGCTGTCCTGGCAATTATGAAATCTGCTACAAACCCTTCCGAGGTCCGAGGGGCCTTCGATCAGCTCGTCAGCTCTGCCAAAAAGCAGCCCTGGACCGAGGAAGGAAACGATACTCTCCTACCCATGAACATGACTGCAAAGCTTGGTCTTCCGGGCGATGCCCCGCTCAGCGCTCGTCGATTCCTAAGCCTAACCAGTCCGGATAGCCCGGCAAGTCCCTCACAGGATGACCTTTTCAGTTCCGACTTGAGCGACAAGCGTCACCAAGAAACATTTGGAGCTGTTGGATCCCGAGGCATCCTCCAATCCAAGCTGCTGGCTCTTTACTCTGGTAGCGACGAATGGTGCCCCGCCTGGGTTGATAAAGAGAAGCTGATGCAGAGATGGAAGCAAGCCCTCGAGGCTGGAGGCGCGTCCTGGGCAGAACAGAGTGGTATTGTCCCCGGTGCGAGTCATAATGTTCGGGACGAAGGTCAGAGGGACTTGATCGATCGCGTCTTAGGTTACTTGGAAAGCATCTAGAGGCTACGAACAGTGAAAAACGGATCCGTATACTAGAAATAGAATCAAATTCAAATTTCTATCGGCCATAATAAGCATATAAAGAAACGTAAACACCGCCCAGGACTATGTAGATATGGAGTAAGGAGAAGATCTCAAAAATTGGGGTATATCGAAGGACGGGTTGAACGAGATCCAAACCTTCCGAGTTATTATGCGCAACTCAACACATCATTAGGATTGGTGTATTTGGCGTCGTTCAAACCTTAAGCCAGAGGTTGAACACGCCCTTGAGGTATTCGACGATTTCAGATCCACCCAGCTTGCTGTCGCCGTAAATGCGGTCCACGAAGGTAATAGGGCATTCCTCCACCTTGTAGCCCATAGCTTTGGCCCGGACCATCATCTCCATCTGGAAGCTGTAGCCCTTGGACTCAGTGCTGGTGATGACCTTATCGAGAACCTCCTTCTTGTACAAGCGGAAGCTGCCAGTCAGATCACTGACACCAGGCATGAGCATCACATCTGCGATCAGGTTGGCGGTACGCGAGGTAAACTTGCGGAAGAGATCCCAGCCATAAACACCACCCTTGATATCTCCACGATTGGCGTAGCGTGTACCG
Organism: Penicillium pancosmium; assembly: GCA_031761475.1. Classification (NCBI taxonomy): domain Eukaryota; kingdom Fungi; phylum Ascomycota; class Eurotiomycetes; order Eurotiales; family Aspergillaceae; genus Penicillium; species Penicillium pancosmium. The sequence continues at coordinate 5,371 of JAVMSB010000277.1, read as the reverse complement.
GTGACAATGTCTGCGTTGCTCTCCTTCTGGATGCGAACCATCTCGGGAATAAACTTGGGGTGGTGGCTGAAGTCGGCATCCATGATGATGACAAAGTTTCCGGTGCAGTGGACTAAACCGTGGACGTAGGCAGTACCGAGACCGAGCTTTCCCTCGCGTGGCTTGAGATTGATGTGTTCGGGACCGTAGAGTTTCTGGAGTTGCTTGGCAATTTCAAGGGTGCCATCAGGGGAACCATCGTCAACAACAACAACCTCCCAATCCAGATTGCTGATCGGAAAAAGTAAGAGTCAGCAAGGTTAACCAGATTGGTGTTGTTTTGTCAGGCTTGCCATACTTCTCGGTGAAAGTCTTCTGAATCAGCCAGACAATGATAGGGAGGTTCTTCCGCTCGTTGTAGGTCGGCAGGATGACCGAGTACTTGTTCTTGGTGGCGCCCATTGTGAGAATTAAGAAGGAGACTTCAAGTGGTGTCTCCAGGACAAGTGTATGTGAGAGAAAAGGGAAAAGAAAGGAAAGAAAGGGAGTAGAGAGCGAATGGCTGACAGCTTGCCGTGTCCGGGGAAGACCACCATGGCCGCTCGCGCCAACTTGCCCTTGACTGCGGTCCCACACCGCCTTTAGGCAAAACACGACCGATAGCTTATCGTAGCTGCATTGGTTTCGGATGGGACAACAACCTTAGGAACCTTAGGAACCGTCGAGCTCAGCGTCTTGAATTTGTTTCTTTCGGTCACAGAATAGGCCAATCTGCGATGGCATTATCGCCAGCAAAACATACTCGCAATGCTTCACGGTGTGCGTATTCTCTTTTCTTATTTTCGCCCACAGACCCCTGCCTGATCTTCTGGAAACTGCCAGTACTGATTGATTCCCCAGCTTCTCGACCCCGCAGCTCAACACGAGGGCCGCTGGATGCATCAGATGAGTGAGCAGATCAGCTGAATTGCGAAACTTTTAACCATTTAATCTAACACACGAAAGCCCTCTCTCGTCCCCGGGTTCAGCTCCCTCGCCCAGTATTATCCAACAGAAGTTTACTAGCGGTGACGACTTTTCCGGCGCTTCCCTTCACGAACTAGACCCGCTAGCCCCAGATGACCTCCCTGAAACCCTGGGTAAAGACCTTTCGTTCCTACTACGACCAAATATATATCACCCACTATCTCATATTGATATTCCTTCTCCACTTCGTTCCCATTTCATCGTCCTCGACCCCGGCGAACCGCTGTCGACGAACCTCGGCCTTTTAGAGAGATTGCTGGTGGAAGGTCGCTTTCTGGTTGCTGCGAATTTTGCGGGCTCAATTCTCACTTCGTCATTGATAACGCCCACCGATATAAAGATCATATTCTCTCTATTTTACACACGTCTTGCCTGCCTGGAGCTTTCGGGAAACACAGTTCTCGCAGCACAGGAGTCGAAAGCTCTGGAGGACCTCAACTCCACATTCTATTATATTGACTCCAGTCTCGATTCGTCCAAGCAAAAAATTCTAAATGAAGATCTCAAGGATATTGAGCGTGACCCTTTTCCACGTCATATCGTTCCTTGGCCACTTCGGGTTCTAGCGGTTCGACTTCAAAGTATTGGATTTGGTGACTCTCGCAGGAGTATTGGGGGTCTGTATGAGATTGGCCTCGAAGCAAGAGCCCAAATCATGAAAAATGAGACCAGCGAACTAGAAAGAAAAGTCTGGAAAGAGCGGTTAGCGGACTTGGGCATGAGAAGCGTGAATGCGTTGGTCGAGATGGGCGATCTCGATGCAGCTAACAGGTCGCTTGAAGGACTAGCTACGTCTAGCCTGGAATCCGATACTACAAAGCTTAGAAAAGCGCTTCTTTCCTTAAGGATGGGTGATCTCGACGCGGCACAACGAGTCTTCGATAACCCTCCCAATTCCAAGGAGCCTTCCTTGTTAAACCCCCTCATCAGCATGTCCGAGGGCCGCTATCAAGATGCGATCAACGAGTGGCGCATATTATTAGAAGATAACCAGAGAACTGATGGGGCTTTGGTGGCACACAATCTTGCTGTGTGTCTTCTTTACACTGGTCAATTGGATGAGGTACGTTGGCTCCCCTGGCTAAATTGGAACGATTTGACTTATCACTTCTGCAGGCTCGCCAACTACTGGAATCTCAGATATCGGCCAATCACTCGTTCAGCAGCCTCATATTTAACCTCTCGACTGTGTATGAACTTTGTTCCGACAACGCTGGCCAATTGAAGGGACAGCTCGCAGCCACCATTTCTAACCAGCCTATTTCTGGTCAAACCAACCTAGACCGATCAAACGCGGACTTTAAGCTATGATACCAATTGAAAATGATCGTGTTGTGTTGATTGATTCCAGTGTGTATGTAAAGCGGCAGACCGAAACACAACAAATGCTGCCCTAAAAGATAATTAATGACCTTGACCAAATATGCACCAGTTCACCCATGCATCCGTCACCAAGCAACGCCTTAAAAATGGTTATACGTCTAGGCACGCGGCATTTGAGGGGGCCGCGGCTTTGGTCGTCGGATAATAACCTTGTCCCCTTCTTTTTCCCAACCAAGTTTCTCGGCTTCAACCAATTTTTCCCAGGTCCAGCTCTCCTCGTCCCCTGTACATCCACCCACAATCCAGCTGACGTGAACATTGAGGTATGCACTGCCCACAGCCTTGAGAGCTTGCCGTCGGACTCGACCCACGGCCCAATTCATCACCGCACGCACGTACGAATCCACGCTCTTATGGGCTTGCCAAAATACAACCCAATTGTCATGCATCAATGCAGCCAGCACATTGTCGATGGTTTGTGATTGGAACCCGTATTCCTTCCGTGCCCGAGCACGCCACTCAAAGGCAGACACCATATCATTCTGACGACAGGCATAGTCGAGTATCAAATAGGACACAATCTCTTTTACCTCGCAATCTGGTAGTGGGTGGGCCTTGGAATGCAACCTATCGAGGCTAAATCGCAAGGAGGGGAAATACGATGGCGGGTGCTGTGCGCGAATCGATAAGCGGATGGAGAAGACATGCACTCGCTGGGAAAATATAGCCGGTGTCGTCACTGAAGTAGCAAGAATGGCCTCTCGCAGCTTTCGGAGGGAAAGGAGAAGAGTGGATAGCTCCGCAGATGGGGGAGGTCCCCCACGAACAGCGGGGTTCGACTTGGTTGATGGTTGAGCGGCAGCTGGATTCGAGGTTACATCGTTGGACGAGCTGGTGGGGAGTGAGGTGAGTGCAGCATCAAGATCTTTGCTGTGGTGAGCGCAGAATTTCATGTATCTTTCGACTATCGTGTCAAAGTATTCTTTCTGGGCGGCGTGATCGAGCAGCCTGCGGGGATCCTTGTCAATAAACACGGTCAAAACCAAGCAGGCTCTGAGGTGAACATACTTCTTGTCCCCCTTCGAAACAAATCCTACAGTTTCTAGGAAGTCCGCCACCGGTCGCAGCCGGCTTCCTGGTACTCGTTTCGACATGACGTGAGGATGTTCATCCTAGAGACGGGTTGCAAATGACGGCAGGAGCGTCAGGCAGAGAATCAGGCATTTAATTTGTTTGAGCCTCAGGCACTAAACCCTCCCGAAACAGGAAACTGGCAGAAAGTTCAGGCGGTCGGCACATGTGTTTGCTTTGTTTGTGCCGAGGCTCCACCGAATGGACCCACTATGGCTTTGTGGCTTTGGACTTTGGACTTTGGCTTACCCCAACTACCCAACACTCGCTACTATTCTTGTTCTTGTTCTTGTTACCTAGAGGTCGCTGTGTGTTTGCAACCTTTTCGTTTCATGACATAGACCATTCGTATCCGCTTACCTGTCGTGCATAATTCTGTGGCTGATCCTGCCATATTCGAAACCCTGAGCCCTGCATCTCTTGCATGTGACCATGGCTCATCAGCGTCGCCAAGTACAGGAGAACCAGAAGATCGTGGAGACAAGTATTCAAGATACGACATTTCCCGCAGTCGTGAAGAAGTTGCTGCACTGGGATGATTTGCCTCACTGGCAACGTGACAACCGCCATATTCATACGGGATATCGACCGGCCTCGTCTTCGTTCTGGGTCTCGTTCCAATCGCTGGGCTACATCCACAACGAGACCGTCAACATTTACACCCATCTATTACCGGGCATACTAGCCGTACCTGCCGCCTACCAACTCTATCATGCCCTGACGCCTCGCTACCACACTGCCGATGATTCGGATATATTGGCCTTTGCCTGCTTTTTCGCGGGGGCTGCGTTCTGTCTCGGAATGTCGGCCACTTACCATACAATCTCGAACCATTCGCCTGCTGTGGCTCGATATGGCAATGCTCTTGATTACATTGGTATTGTGGGACTTATTGTAGGAAGTTTCGTTCCTAGCGTGTTCTATGGATTCTACTGCGTTCCTCACCTCCAACACCGATACTGGACCATGATTTGCACCCTTGGCCTAGGATGTGTGTGTGTTTCGGTTCTTCCACGCTTCCGAACACCCCGTTGGAGGCCATTCCGAGCGGCGATGTTTGTCGGGATGGGCCTGTCGGCCGTCTTCCCCGTTCTTCATGGCCTTTTCGTCTTCGGATTCGACCGTATGCGCCAACAAATCGGCCTCACCTGGCTTGTCCTTCAAGGTTTCCTGTACATTCTTGGTGCGGGTATCTATGCCGCTCGTGTACCTGAACGGCTCCGGCCCGGCCACTTTGACATCGTTGGCAGCTCGCATCAGATATTTCACGTATTGGTCGTCTGCGCGGCGGTGGCTCATCTGACTGGTCTTCTCAAAGCGTTTGACTATCGGCACAGTGGCACTGCCGAGATTTGTCAGATCGCACGCGGCTGAGTCTAGGTGGTGAAGACGAGGAGGGGAAGGCGAGGTTGGACAACATGCTCTTGGAATCTTTAAGAGGTAGCATGGAATGAAAAATACACGCTGTAGTGTACGTTAGCCGGGGAGAGGGGGGGCTCTTTCCACGGCCTCTCCGGCCCCTGCTGACGATGGCCTAGCTTAGCGATGTGCAACAATGACCATTGAAGAAGCGGTGAATCGATCCCTTCTGGTAAATACGCAAATATCATGATTCCGGTCAGCCGAGTTCATCCTAAGACGTCGGGTTTCTTCACATGGCGCACCATCTCCTACTATACGTATCATTGGCTAGGCCTAGCCGACTTTTCAGCACTGTGAGTTCGCGGAGAGTGAAAGTTAACGCCCAGCCATGACTTCACAATGTTGCATCCGTGTGTGCGACTTGAGATGACCCCTATGTGAATCCAGGGACTCTGCCGTGCCGTCACGAGCAATGCTCCGGAATAGCAGCAGCTCAGCTAATTCCGTCCGGGTCGGATCAGACTGCAGCAGGGGGGGGGGGGGGGGGGGG
>JAVMSB010000276.1:0-43557 GCA_031761475.1 Penicillium pancosmium | reverse complement strand
CCCCTCCCCCGGGCGCCGACTCCCCAACCGCAGCCTCTCGAAAGCGCTCACCTCCTTCTCGGTCGCCCTCCCCCAATCGTCGTCGGTCGCCACCGGGTGACTCCCACAGCAGGGAAAATGTCGATGTGCCGCGGATGGATGATGATCGCGCAATTGAAAGAGAGCGACAGCTTGCCGAGCGAGTACGCGAACATGAAAAGCAGGAGGCTGCTCGCAAGCCCATGACTGAGGAGGAGAAGCAAGCATCGGCCAAGGCAGAGTACGAGAATCTGTTAAATATGCGATCCGGTGGCACATATATTCCCCCAGCACGACTTCGTGCGCTGCAGGCCCAGATCACCGACAAGACCAGCAAGGAGTACCAGCGCATGGCCTGGGAGGCGCTGAAAAAGTCGATCAACGGTCTGATCAACAAAGTCAATGTCTCCAATATCAAATATATCGTCCCCGAACTTTTTGGTGAAAACTTGGTTCGTGGACGCGGCTTGTTCTGTCGTTCCATCATGAAGGCGCAGGCGGCCAGTTTGCCCTTTACGCCTATCTATGCAGCCATGGCGTCCATTGTCAACACCAAACTACCCCAGGTGGGAGACTTGCTGTTGTCTAGATTGATCACACAGTTCCGCAAAGCATTTAAGCGAAACGATAAGGCCGTATGCATTTCCTCTACGACATTCATTGCGCACCTGTGCAACAACCAAGTCGCCCACGAAATGCTTGCAGCTCAAATCCTCCTACTCCTTCTGCACAAGCCAACGGATGACAGTGTCGAGATTGCTGTAGGACTTACTCGCGAAGTTGGTCAGCACCTGGAGGAAATGAACCCTCCGATCGCCCTCGCAGTATTCGACCAGTTCCGCAATATCCTCCACGAGGCCGACATCGACAAGCGTATCCAATATATGATTGAGGTACTTTTCCAAGTGCGTAAGGATCGATACAAGGACAACCCGTCCGTGAAGGAGGAACTTGATTTGGTGGAAGAAGAGGATCAGATCACCCACCGCCTGGGCTTGGATGACGATTTCGAGACCCAAGACACCCTCAATATCTTCAAATTCGACCCCGAGTGGGAAGAACACGAGGAGGCTTACAAGAAATTGAAGAGCGAGATTCTGGGTGAGGATAGCGATGAGGATGGAGATGATGACGATGATGACGATGATGAGAGCTCGGAGGATGAATCGGACGCGGAGGAACAGAAAATGGACATCAAGGACCAGACCAACACAAACCTGGTCAACTTGCGACGAACGATCTACCTTACTATCATGTCCAGTATCGATTTCGAAGAATGCTGCCACAAATTGATGAAGATCAACCTTCCTGCAGGCCTGGAGCCGGAATTACCGTCGATGATCATCGAGTGTTGCTCCCAGGAACGAACATACTCCAAATTCTACGGGCTTATCGGTGAACGATTCGCCAAGATCAATCGCCTCTGGTCCGATCTCTTTGAGGCTGCATTTGCCAACTACTATGACACTATCCACCGCTACGAAACAAACCGCCTGCGCAATATCGCGCGTTTCTTCGGACACATGATCAGCAACGATGCCATCGGCTGGCACGTTTTATCCGTAATTCACATGAACGAGGAGGAAACTACCTCGAGCAGTCGTATCTTCATCAAGATTCTGTTCCAGGACTTAGGGGAACACCTCGGCTTGCCCGGCTTGCAGGCCCGTTTCAGAGACGAAATCCTTCGTCCCAACTTCGAAGGCCTTTTCCCGACAGAGAACCCTCGCCAAACCAGATTCTCTATCAACTATTTCACCAGCATTGGCATGGGTGTCTTGACAGAGGACATGCGCGAGCATCTCAAGAATCTCCCCCGACCCACTGTGCCAGCCTTGCCAGCAGCTCGTGCCTCCCGTTCCCCATCGGCTCGGTCATATTCATCCTACAGCCGCTCTTCTCGCTCCCTATCCCGGTCCCGGTCCCGATCCTATTCCTACTCTCGCTCTCCTTCTAGAGATCGTGGCCGTTCTTACACCCGCTCCGTCACCCCTTCTTCGCGAGGCCGCAGCTACACTCCATCTCGCTCGCGCTCGCGCTCGCGCTCGCGCTCAGGAACTCCTCCTCGCCGTGCCAGACGTGCTTCATACAGTCGATCGCAAGCCGATGGCTCCCGATCCCGATCCCGTTCACGCACCCCGGCTAAACGATCCCGAGGCCATTCCTACGATTCACGTACCCCCAGTCGCAGCCGGTCTCGATCGGCCACCCCACCTCGTCGTGGACAGGTTTCTGGTCGCCGACGGTCTCGCAGCTATTCGAGATCCCTGTCTCGCTCTGTGACACCTCCCCGCCGGGGACGTACCACAAAAGATTCTCACTCGCCTTCTCCTCCGCCGCGCCGGAGACGTAACTCGTCCTCTGTCTCCGGTAGTCCTCCCAGGCGCCCGGATTATTCGCGAGGTAGAAGCGCATCACGAACGCCGCCTCGCCGTTGATAGTATAATGCACAATGGCAAATGAACGCTCAGTGCGGTTCGTGCATAGCATTTTTGCTGTTGTACTAGTTGGTATAAAGTTGTCGGATAGGGAAGGCTTGTTTTGGGAACTGGAAGCACGGTCATGCGAATGGGCAGGAATCTCTTTTAACGGTTGTACTCTATTTCTTTGCTTTTAAACTCTTTTGCCTTCGTGGCGGAATCCCAGATACCAATGCATACTATGCCACATTCCACAAAATCTAGATCCTTGGGTATCTCATACATCAACACCATATCACATCACACCGTAACTCTATATTCTAATATGGATGCAGCAGCATCATTCTTTTAATCCTCGAAAGACTCCCAAACACACCTGTCACAGCGGCAAATACCACCCAGAGCACCAGAAGCCCACTCTCTCCTCTCATGAACTGGCAGACCAATATCACAGTAGTGATTCAAAATCTCCTGGTCCTTCGCGATACCTCCCTTTGCAGGGGGCTTAGCCGCGATCTTTCCCTCATGATCAGTCCTCACCCACACAGCCGTTTCCTCATCATGTCTCGCGCGGAAAGTGATTTCACCACCCCACTCCCACCGCACGTTCGGATCACACGAATGGTTCGCCAAACACCAAAGCGGATGCACAGCGCAAAGTTCCGGCCCACCATCCCAAGTCGAAAGACGACCTGAAGCAGTGCCGCGGAACTTCGCATACAAAGTGTTCAGCACCCAGGTGTCGTAGCGTGGCAGCGAGGCATAGGGATCGATCTCCATTTCCTCGAGGAAGCGCATAGGCTGGAGGATGTTCAGTTGGAAGGAGAATGGGAGAGAGACGGAGTCATCGCTTTGCGAGGGCGAAGTAAGTGCTGTCTTGATGTCGAAGTCGTGGAAATCTCCCCAGATATACTTCACTTCAGGCAGTTCCAGAGCGTCGACATCCTGCGTGGCAGACATAGCGAGAGCTCGACCGAGTAGCAGAAGGTATAGGCAATCCGCCTTATCCTTAGGATCGGGAATATCCTTCCCAATAGACTCAAGACCATCTTCCAACCCGCAAATGGCACCGTGGTAAACACGCTGCGCGAGATCATGACAGGTCTGACTGCAGAACACGGTATCTGCACAACCACCCTCACATCCAACAGGTGGCTCTGCAGCCGAGAGATCCGGCAAGGGGGCATTACACGCATCGCAAAGGTCATCATGGAGGCGATTTGTCGCAGTGAGAAGCGAGTTCTCGCGAAGAATAATTTCATCAGCGGCGATATCTTCCTTGGCAAAGAGACCAAGTTGAACAGAGACTTCTTCCTCATCATGACCATCATGCAGAGCCGGTAGAGCCACGGCCCGAACTTCGCATTTCGGCGCAATATCAGCGAGTCGCTCGTTGAGGAATTTCAATTCCTCCGGCGCACGACGGTCAGGTTCATGTTCGTTCCAGGGATAAAGGACGCGGCGAGCATATCCCTGCGCGGGGAGAATGGCAGAGTCGATCGAGGTTAGTTCGATTTCTTGCTCTGATTTCGAGCGAGCTTGGTACACCTTCTTGACTTGCTCCATTTGCTCGTTCAGTACAGTCGTGGCCGAAGAAGAATCGTCCAACAGACCAATTCCGCGGACGCCGAATTCATACGCATCGCGATAACAGCCACAGCGGACCAGACCGCGTACTAGAACGGCATATACTTCGCCAATTAAGGCATCGTATTCCTCCTGCGTTACCGGGATTGTGTTGTCGTCATCTTCATCTTCACCTTCATCTTCATCTTCGTCCTCGTCCTCGTCTTCGTCTCCCTCGCCTTCAGTATTGGGCGCAGTCGTCACTTCAGCAGCAGGTGTATCAACCTTCTTGCGAGCAAAGAATTCACACCCATCTGGGTCAACGACAGATTCGAGCAGTGACAGCGCGCGGTACGCATCGGCGGCCGCTAAATCGGGGAAGCCGAGCTGTTCATAGAGACGGGCGCGGTCAAGGTAGAGGTGTGGATTGTGCGGATCGGCGTAGAGGTGTTCTGTTTTCTCGGCGCGAGCCTGCAGCAATTCTGCGGCCATTTTGGTAGGGGTTTGAGAAAGGAATGGCTAGTGTTTAACTTTGAAGAAGGATGTTAATTGTGACTTTAGCGCATTTTTTTTCAATGTGGGGCATTCCGTTGGTGGGGGGTGGCGGGGAAGGTCTGCGAGTATACTCCAAGTTGGAGATTGCATTCTATAGGTTTACAGGAAATTGGAAGAAAATTCAAACAATTGGAGGTATTGGAAATTATAGTATAAGAAGTCTGGTAGCTGTAGTGGTAATGGATTCAATTATAGTAGCGCCACGTCAATTTTATGCAAGCTGTCCCTAAAAATGCCATTCTCATGCTAATTGAGCGCCCGAATTCCCCGTCGCCACCAACCTGCAGGCTCAATCTGGAACGGGCAACCAAAAAAAAAGGAAATGGAAATGAAAAAGGGTCGTAAGTGTTCATGGTAGCGTTTTGGAGAACTCCGAGGTCTCGTTTCAGTGGGATGATGAATTGATGCCAGGGAATCTTCGGCCAGTCATGTGGAGGCCAACCAGCTTGTCGCAAGTCAGAATCAGAAAAAGGCAAGCGGGCGATGAGCTCGAATTCATCGATTCAAATTTCGTTGAGTGCGGTGCCCGGGTTGTAGAAGTCGGAAGATTTGATGCCGTGCCGTCGTCATCGCTGCATATCACATCACCTATCACGAGAAGGTTAGCTTCGTTTTTCAGACAAGCTTCGTTAGAAAAACAAACCATGCAATTGTCATCAAGCACAACACTAGGGCGATCATCGTCTTCACCAGCGATGGTGGCGATTCCATCCCCAAAACTGACGCCTGGTCGACCTCGCAATGTGGCAGCTAGACGCGTAAGCATGTTCCTCTGTAAAGACTTATTAGCGCTGTCAAGTCGGGTTGAAGGAGACATATGTACAGTAATGTACGCCTCGTCCATTCCTCCGCGGCGGTCGAGATCATTTTGGTTCATGATGCGGTAGCTATCCTCGATGCGCTTGCGACTCTGCAGTCCGCCGATGTTGCTTGCATTTGTGCGTAGAACATTGGATGGGTTATCGGGGTCGAGAATATTGAATCCGCGCCGAGCCTGATCTTGGGCGTATCGATCAGGGGAGAAGACTTTGATCGTACTGTCGATGCCTGATACAGCCAAAGTGGGTTCGTATGGGTGACCTATATGAGAAAATGAGAAAGGAAAGCAAAACTGGTGTAAATGGGGTGCTCGTTTTACCTTGCACAACGTTGACAACTTCACTGTCGCCCTCTAGGATATTGACCAATTTCGTAGTCTTCCGATCCCAGATAAAGACGTGGCCAGCATCGCTGCCACTCACCACGTATTCATCATCTAAGCCAAAGAAATTCACATCTTTGACCGTCTTGATGTTACAATGGCCTCGGTAAACCCGGGATTGTGCTGAGCATGGCACATCAAGTTCGACCTCTCCCCGTTGAGATATGCGACCATTATATCCCAAGAAAGGTTGTTCGGTATCGCTATCTCCATCCTCCTGTTCATCATCTGATGAGTCGATAGTGCCTAAATCCCAGTGAACATCTTCATCTTCATCCTCATCCTCGCCGTCGCTTTCACTGTCACTCGAGGCCTCCGCTTCACTTTGATCATCTCGATTTCCAGGTGCACTGCGGATCGCCAAATTATCAGAGGATCCAGCCTCGTTCGGGGTACTGGTATCATTTTCTGTAGCAGTTGCAGCATTTTCCCTAGAGGCGCGCTGAGTCCTCACAAGATTTACCGTCCTAATGCGCTCTTCTTCCACATTGGGATCAATATCTTCTTGGGATCTTTCCACCATCTGGTCCTCGTCGCTACCGGATTCATCATCTGCCACTGCAGTGTAGAGTCCACCAAAAGCGCGGTTGACAAAAGCATAATTGACACCGTTTCCGGCTTCCATGAGAACCCCTCTGCCGACTCTCAAAATCCAGAACCGAGTGGCCGATGCTCGGTCAAGAGATCGAACTTGTGAGGAAGAATTAGAGACGCGACGCTTATCAACTCGGGCAGCCATGTTTTCCAGGTTTTCGAGAGGCAATTTCACAGCATTGCCAAATGCCGTGACCGCTGCTCGTTGGCTTTGAAATAAGATTCGGGAGGCAGCGACTTCAAAGCGAGATGCATCCACGTTGATGATCGGCGTGTCGCTTGCTAAGCTTTGAAGATATGGGATCAGAACTTCATCAATCGCCTCGTCGCCCGCGTCGGTTGGTATTGGAAACCGCCCATGTACTCGCACGGGATAGGACTCCCGCTTGAAACCTGCCAGCAGCCCTAGTCTACCACCCTGCAACCAGAGCAAGATTGCTTTCAGAAAGTCATACCCAAATTGAGCTTCTCGCTCAATAGAATCGTCTTCGTTTGGCGCAGGTGAAATTCTGATGAAATCTTGCCAGCCAGCGTTCTCGGAGTTGTCGATCACTTCCAATGTATGTGCAAGGGTACCAGCCGCTTGGACAAATCTCCACGATGCTTGGCGGTTACGACGAAGGGTTTGCTGGAATACAACAGTTTCGTGCGAAGGGTTCATCGGGTAGCGCCATTTACTGATGACATCGTTCATCTGAGGTAAATACTGAGACGCCAGTGCTAAGGCTGTGAGGAAGGAGTCGGTAGGAGGAACATCTGTCTGATTAGATTCCATAGCCTCTCGCGTCGCTGTTTCCAGGGAGAATAAAGATTTTCGGAGTTTGACCAAGCCTTTTGCAATTTCCATGCTAAATTTCTGGGCCTCGCTCAATACTGAGTTCCTTGCACGTTCCAGCATACCCTCCGGAGATTCGTCGCTATCCGACAGATTTGAGAATGAGATGTCAGAAGTTTCACCATTTTCATAATGAACTCTGAAAGCATTCGGCTCGGCAGAGCGACGTCGGGAATGATGTCGGTCTCCACTTCCATGGGAGGACATTGAAGTTGGCTTTGGGCGCTTTCGCTTCCTGTTGCGTGAGCTGTCACTGCGACGGCCTTTGGAGCTACTGATCTCCGGTTTCCCCTCGGGTGACTGATCACGAGCATCGGGGCTTCGGACGAGATCAAAGCTATAGATGTGGTCTCCCGACCAGCTGACTACCATCTCATTCGGGTTCGCATCGCTGATCTTGCAGGCAGTAATGTGACCTTCGTCAATGTGTTTCATACGACGCTTGCCACGAGGTGCGAAGCGTCGCACACACCGAGTTGCCTTTCCCATCATTTCATCTGCGTTGCTCCCAGCACTTGGAGTCGACACAGAGGGACTACCTTTTTCAGCAGAGATGTCTCTACCAAGCATACGGCGATCATGCAAAAAGCTGTGCATGTGGGCGCCACCTAACGCGATGTAATGTGGTTGACTCGGGGAGCAGGAGATTGTGTTGAGGTCCAGGTTATATCGCTTGTAGGAAATGAGCGGTGGAGGAACGTTCGAGTCATCATGCTCCTGTCCGGGCCGGTATGCCCTGAAGCCCTGGCCACCCCGAGGTGGAGGATAAGCGGATGATGGCTGTCGCAAATCCCATTGACGGACTTCGCCATCTTCAGAGCAAGTCAGGAAGAGATGGGGCGACGACTCTGTGACGATACGCTTCACGCGATCAGAATGACTCCGGTAGACTCTGGCATTAGTGTTTCCTTCGCTGAGATACCGGGCCCCTTCAAAGAAATTGTTGAAGCGCTGACTACGGGCGGATGCCGCAAAGGCCGATGTGGCACCGGCATTCTCGCTTTTGCTGGCATATTCAATGTCGAAAACGCGTACTTGCGAGTCGCCCGCGCAAGTTATTAAGGTTCGGTCATTGGAGTGCGGCATGAACTTGACGGAGAAGATATTGGCCTTATGGCCAGTGAGAACCGTGGTGTCTAGGGAGAATGGCGCACTCGAGGAGTCGGGTTGGTACGAATAGATGTTGAGGTGCTGATCATCGGAACCCGAGGCCAAAAGACGTCCGGATCGGGACCAACTGCGACTGGTTAGCACTGGTGGATAACGCATTGACAAGCAGATTTGCATACCTCAAGGCATTCACGCATCCTGTGTGTCCGCCCAACTCATTCACTATATCGAGATTTTCGACCCATTCTTTACCACCGTAGATACCCCGGAGCCCGGCATATGAGGACAAATCCCCGCATTCTCGGCGCCAGAGGCGATCGTAAAGTGAGTCTTTCATGATGGCGATATGTCGGCAGAGTCACCAGGAAGTCAAGTTTCACTAGGGGTGATTCAAGATCATGGTGAAAGAAGGGCAAGAGAGCCTGAAATGAGAGCAAGCCGAGTTTCTTTCGCCGTCTCTTTTTTATGATCTTTGTCGCGCGGAGATGTTACTGAGAGTGACGTCAGCAAGATAACGGGTTGAAATGTGAGAGGAATATGACAGGGAAGCTCACAGGTTGACGGGGGATGATGGACAAATGAACCGTAGAGAAGTTGAGAAGTTGAAGAGAAGCAAGGAACTTGAAAAGTAAGAGGGGAACCCCGTCACGTCCAGAACCGGTTGAGGGCGTCGACCGCAATCCAGACCTGCCCACGCCAGCGGAAGCGGTGTACTTCGGCAGCTGCCGGGATGGGACTGTATGGGGATATCAGGAGTTCAGGCACCATAAGGTTATCTTATATCTGACCGTTTTAATCTACTACAATTCATGGACTCCCAAATGTGCTAGAATTTATTATTTTGTAATTATTTTGATGAAACCGTTGAGTGTTTTTATTCTTGTAAGTCTTCATGTCATCATGACATCCAAAGCCCTGCCCGTGGTTGCATCGTTCCTCGGTGAGCTTTGGCCAGCCCAGTAGCTAGCTGACTGACCTGTTCTCGCTCTGCGCGGACGATTTCGCTCTCAGTGGTTCGCATGGCGTGTATCTCTTGAATCATAAGCTGCGTAGATTCATACAGGCTCTGTGTCACCCGCACCAGGGCCGATTGTTCTAGTCCCTCGACCCCAGTAAAAGCTTGGACATCAAGACTTCCAAGCTGCCGCATACAAAGATCAAGTTTCGCCTTCAGGGTTTGCAACTCTTCCTTCCAAATCAGATCCAATGGGTTGATGAAGACGACGCGATCGGCTATTCCCGACGACTCCCGGTGGGATCGGATATTCTCTGAATCATAAAACCAGGCCTCAAAGGTTTCGACTGCTCGGGTATATCGGCCATGCCCTCCTTGGGCAACGAGGTCGGATACCTCTTGTAGTATTTGCGACAGGATCTGAATCTGCTCGGAGAAGTCACTGGAGCCATGGTGGCCCTGGCAGTTTTGGGCCCAGTATCCAAGAGCTTGCATATTGATATGAGTTTGTCGCTGTTTTTCATCACCTAATGTAGACCGGTATTGATCTGCCACAGCATCGTACTTCTTGCGCAACCGTGTTTCTGATTCTACCTTCCAATCTGCTTGTCGCTGAAGGGAGTTGGAATGTAAAAGACTAAGCTGAAGAAGCTCGGTTTGTAAAGCTGCAATATCCGGCCACGACGCCGGGATAAGCAGACTATCTGCCTCGGAGGCCGAATGAGTGCCAGGAGTAGGTGTCGGAGGCTTGACCGCCGGCTTTTTGGGAGAGTAATGTTGCTGGTAGCTTGAAAACTGTGGCTTGGCTTTCTGGGCCGTAGCGGTACTTGCAGAGTCGGTCTGAGTCTTCCTCACGGTTCCCGGCAGCATCTGGCTCCGATGTCGGGCATGGCCTCTGGTTTCAACTTGTGGTCCCACTCCTGGTTTCGTGTTATTTGGGGGTTGTCTCAGAGAAGCTGAGCGTACAGGTCGTGGCGGTGGAGGCATGGTCGTTTTTTTAGGGGAAGCGGGTCTCGGAGCAGGTTGCGTAGGTGTTCGAGTTGTAGGCTGTTTGCGCGGCGATGGCGGCGCCATCGAGAGCGGAGATTTTGTAGAGTTAGATACATTGCCCCTGCTTGAGGTCGAGATGGGAGTGACTCTGGATGTGCCGGGTCGCATTAGGCTTCGGCGACGGGTGGGCACCGGAGCAGTGGCAGTCGTTGCTGGCGTTTTCTTCGTGTCGGGTGCATTTTGCTGTCTCTTTGGTGAGACTTCCCGCCCGGGTTTATTCTCAGGTGGCTGGAATGACGGTTGTCCAGCGCTCTGGCTTTCATGGCTTTCATCTCGACCGGTATTGCTGCGCTGTGGGAGGAGTGTTCGGCCACGTGAGGATGCGATTCCTTCAATCGGCGAATGGGTGGGTTGAGGTCTGTCGTTTGCAACTGGCAGTCTGGCAGGTAACTTGCTGCCAGTGGTCTTTGCTGCAGGTCGTGCAATACCAGAGGTTTGCTGCATTGCATTGAGGTTTCAGCGACTGGAGTGCTGGGGATGGTTATGCGGGGGAGAGCTAACCGGCTTGCGTAGCTCGCGTGGTTCGCGCAGAGACATCGACCGTGTTGGGATCGGCATATTTGGGCCGAATAGCTAGTATCTGACTCGACTCCTGGGGGTTCCCCCACGGTGATCTACCCAGGGGAATGACTAGAAGACCGCCAAGTTCGATGTTTGGGTTCACAGCTGCGGTGATCCGCGCCGGAGGTCTCCACCGCGTGATGGGCCAATCAGCGGGCTGTTCTATTGTCTATCATCAGCGCTATGGTCAATCACCAAGTTAGTACCATTACTCGTACATATGTACTGATAGCGATCCTAAGGTTCTCTTGGGAATTCCATATATGTCCTGCGGACTCATACTCCAGTGCCATGAAATTTGGGCTTGGATTAAAGGGAACAATAGCCAGCTAGTTCTGATATTTGCCCCATGCTGCTGTGAACTTCTCACACCATCACAGTAGATGAGGATACTTATTTGTATGCAATTTATTGATGGCTATTTGCCAGCGCTGACTATTTGTAGTCAGCATATCCATCAGGTTCTCAAGAAGTTCCTCTTTGGAAGTCTGGACGCGGCTTTCTCCTGTCCATTAGCCAAGTTATGTTTCATCTCCCACTTGAATACTTGGACATGCTGTCCCTCAATATTTGTATATGTGTGTTGCTTGCAAGAAGGATATGAAGGCTTAGTTTCAGGGGCTAGAGTTAAATGTGCTCCCCAGGCTTGGAGCGTCTGGGCTAGCAGCAAGGGCAGCGACCGTCGGAAAGCTCAGAGCATTGCGTCTTCCCATATATACTCCTAGTCTAGCTTTCGGTCTTTCCATTCGCGAATCACTCTCGCCACTGCCCCATGTCTGTTTAGAAGAGCATAGGCATCAGGCGTCATTTTCGCTGAGCTTGAGATAGTAGGATCAGCCCCAGATTCAAGGAGCCATCGCGTTTCATCGATCTGGCCGGTACAAGCTGCGAGGTGCAGTGCAGTTCCACCGTATTTAAGGGGAAGTGTCCATCCAAAAGTAACAATAATGGTGCTGTGCCTCCTGGTCTTAAAGGTCTCACATCTCGGCAGTCACTGTCGATATGGATTGACTCAATACATTATTCTGCTGTAAATCTCGTGAAACGAGTATTATCGCTTGCCGGCGTGAAAACAAAACTGAGTTGGTTCACAGAGGCAGTCATAGCATCTAAGCTACTTCACCATGGTGCAAGTCTTCATAATCCGAGTAGGGGGGGCACAACAGCTTTTATGGAACCTTGAAGGAAACAGAAAAAGAGCTGGGCTCTGGTCAATTTGTATGGCTGTTCGTCTCTCGTCATAGTCTCCAAGTATGGGGTCTATGTCACACTACTGGCAGGTGCCATCATTTAACAGAGGGGAGATGACACTCGGTCAAGATGGCAAAGAAGTTAAAAAGGCTTTGTATGATTCAATCCAGTTCCAGAAAGGTGTTCTCAACACTATGTCTAATGGAGTTAGGATGGGAGAAGAAAAGGGATTTTGCAGCGGCATTAGCCGGGTGGATTACTTCATTCGTGACGATGCAGATACCCAAGCTGTCATATTTTCACCCGGGCTCCACTTTGCGGAAGGCTTTCTCTATAAAGAACGGGTTGAATCAATGGAAAAGCAGGTCCGAAAGCTATTTCCAAGAGCCAATGTGAGAACCGAAACCTACCTGAATATGGGAAAGGCCGATCCGAAGATCGAGGACCCAACTTCCGTCACCGACATAAAATGGTCTTTGGGGAAAATCCTTGTTCAGTATGACCCAGATAATGGGCTAGAGACAAGCAGAGATCCAAAGACTGGAGTCAAATGCAACTTTGTTCAGGCAGGTATTCAAATCATATCAGGTGATGATCCATCACAAGCAGTTATGAGGAATACTTAGAGGGCAACATCCGACCAAATTAGAACTGAGAATAACGGCAAGAGAGATGGTATTATGTGCTCTCAAGAGAATTACGCCTCTGAAGAAACGTCTTTGTCTAGCGGATCAGACATTGAGCCGACCACCTTCAAAACCAGCAGATCTTGTTCTTTGAAGGTGCCACCTTCAATAACAGAAGATACTACTAGGACCTCCTCCAAATCAGCAAGGTCCACCACTTCAGCTAATTCAGAGAGCTCAGCGGATACAGCCATACTAGAATGGCGCTCACCAGGGTGTGACCTTAGGGGTCTGCGCGGTGCTTGCTGGAGTACGTGCGATAATGTCACAGCTAAACCTGTAGGCAGGACATGGCGGGTAGGTCAAGACTGGTGCTGGCTGATGGGTCACGCTGAGGAACAAGTGTTGTGTTCCGGCAAAGATCCAAGTTCGTGTCAAGGAGGCCTGAGGTGTTGGAATTTCAGTTCAGCTGGCTTTTTTAATGGAGGATGTGGAAAAGACCTTGCTGGTGGCGGTAGTCCCTGGCACTTATTGAATTTCTCCAATTGTAATTAATTTAGCCCTTTCGATCCACAGACCGAGAGGCTACTTATACAACGGGTGAGCACATGCGAATTCCTGCCAGGTGCCAGTGTGTCGTATTTCATTTTTATTATCTTCTGGTTCCCTCGCAGTAGTATTAGATATATTGTAACATTTCCGTCAGGAGGACCGCACAAGAAACTAACTTGAAGCCATTAATATGACTGCAAACACCTCCAGGGCTGTGGATCAAGATATTGACCTGGAAGCCCGAGTTAGGTATGGTACTTGGGTCCACATGCTAGCCAATATATATGTCAGCGACCAAGGCTCAGAACTTAGATGCGCATACGTGATAGCTCTTGTCACCGATGTTTTGCTTGGCCATTCTGCTATCTACCAGCTGCCGAATCCGCAGACACGCACCTATCTGATG
This sequence comes from Penicillium pancosmium, assembly GCA_031761475.1. Classification (NCBI taxonomy): domain Eukaryota; kingdom Fungi; phylum Ascomycota; class Eurotiomycetes; order Eurotiales; family Aspergillaceae; genus Penicillium; species Penicillium pancosmium. The sequence continues at coordinate 29,917 of JAVMSB010000276.1, read as the reverse complement.
GTAGGCGAGAACCATGTCACGGCGCTTGGCAAGGCATGGTTGTCTGCGTCTGTTGCTGCGAAGCTGGGTCGCCGCCCTGCGCTCGGTCCTGCTGTTGCTGCCTTCAAAGTTGGTGCCTGATTCTTCTGGCCATAATTTTTTCAATATTTACATAAAATTCGGCCCCGTAACTCAATTGGTAGAGTGTCAGATTCCAGTCCTGAAAGTTAAGCGTTCGAGTCGCTTCGGGGTCAGAGTTAGTTTTTGCCGCTGTATCTATCACCTATATTCACTTAAGAGATTGGCTACCTCTTAGTATTTCGATTCTGTGCTTGCGCCTTACCGGGGTAAGCAAATATTGTCATCTTCATCGTCATCATCATCATAGTCTCGACCATGCGCCTTTTCTCCAGGATCTGAAGACTTTAACTTTTTATAGAGTGCTGTTCTTCCGGTCAGACCAATTGGGATTACATGCCTGCAATCATACTAATAAAATGTTCCTTTGTGTGCCAGTGACTTAGAAAAGCTTCAAGGCGGAATTCATCAATATACTAGAATACTGAAAACTGGAGATCTTTAACAAAACCTAATTAAAGCGTTTCAAAGTACGTGAGGAACTCGGTCCAAACTCTATATTTTGAATATCCATTTCTATCTGCGTGGGCACGTCGACCCGGACATTTGGAGATGCCTGGGCCGTTCTTTTGTCGAATTGCTAGGGGAAGAACAAGGGGAAGAAATCTTACTGTCAATTGGTAGTCAAGATTCGAGATTTCCCCCGTAGGCCTACGGAGACCCTAAGCATCTGGGGACACTATCGATCCCCCCCCCCAATGTCCGTCCCTGTGACCATTTAATAGCTGTCGGATTGATAAATCGCACGCTAGTTTTGATTGATTGAAACCGGGCCAAGATCCGTTGTAACTCTAGAGGCTACCACGGCGAGGGAAAGCAACGCCGTCAATGGCGGGGTGGTCTGTGAACCAGCTCACCTTATCACCACCACCCTGGTTCACCAGAGCAGAAGGAAGGCTGCGGCCCTCCTCGGTGTCGAAGATAGCCTTCATAATATCCTTCTTTCCAGCGCCGGTGGCGACGAAGGCAATATCGTGGGCGGAGGTGACGACAGGCAGGGTGAGAGTAATACGCTTAGGAGGAGGCTTGGGGGAATTGTTCTCTGCGGCCACCCAGGCATCCTTCTCGCGCAAGAGGTCATGACCAGGGAACAGACTGCAGGTGTGGCCGTCGGGACCGCAACCCAGAAGGATGAGGTCGAAGATGGGCAGCTTGACGCTGTCCTTGGCAGCGAAGGACCGCATCAGGTCCTCCTGGTAGAGGTCGGCCAGTTCCTGAGGGTCATCGTCGTTGACATGGTCGGCATCGATGGGGTGGACAGTCGGAGCTCCGAGCTCCGCTGGGATTTTGGTCAGCAGCTCAGCCTTGAGGAGCTTGTAGTTGCTGTCTTCGTGGTCAAGCGGAACGGCCCGTTCATCGGCGAAGAAGATATCCCACTTGGCGAACTGTGGGGTATCCTCGGTTGTACCATTGCTGGGCTCAAGCAGAGCGCGAGCCAGCACGGTGGGGAGAGAACCGCCGGAGACGGCGACGCGGAAAGTATTGTGGCGGGCGATGGCGGCATTTTGGGCCCGCAGGATGTAGGGCCTTAATTGCTTAGCGAGAGCATCCGTGCTGGGGAAACTGTAAAGCTGGGGTTGTGCGGTGGCCATGGTTGCGAGGATGAATGTGATGCCGATGGAGGGGTAACGGAGTGAAGTGCAGATTGAATTGAAGCGAATTAAGGTGGAGGTGGAGGGGGAAGGTGGAGGGGGGAGAAGAGGGAGATGACGTCGTCTGCAGCAAGGGCATCTTTTCATCTTATCTTGGACGACTCCCCATCACACTAACCACATACTGAGTACATGCAGCCACATCAGCCATTCGGAATCAGGATTCTGTTTGTTGACTTCATCTTTCAATGAGAAGGTAGAACAATCTCCTCAAAACAAGCCATCCCATACAAGTGCCGTCCCCTCCGCCGGTCGGATATGATCGGCCCACCCGCCAATGTTTCGCCACACTCTATCCCTCTGGGCCAACGATAATAACATTTGCTCCTTCGGGCCGCATGCAGATCACGTTTCGAAATGACAGCGTCTTGCAGAAGGTCTAGATGAGGCCTGGACAGGGTACGAGTATGGAGTAGGCAGGACCGGCAAGACCGGCAATGGTTCTTACGTCTAGCACAGCCTTTCCAGGCCACCCGAGTACGGGCGAAACCTAGAGAAAGTAAGACGAAGGCAACACGATTGTAAATTACATATCTCATATCACAGACGGGGTGACCATTATCAATATACAAACAAGATTAAAAGCAAAACCAAAAGTCAATAGATTTGAGTCACCGTGGGTCAGACTGGACGGCGGGGGTAAGATGTATATGTCGTGACGCCAATGACCCCTCGTGCGTGTGACATTCTTATCTCAAAAACAGGAAACTCGTAAGGTTTGAAGAGACAAGAATCTGAAATACGGGGGGGTTTTCAGCAGTACGCGAGTCCAAACACAAAACCGAACCCGAAACCACAAGCGATTAACCTACTGGGGCACAAGGGATGCGCTATCGTCGCGCTAGCACCCGTGGGTAATCACGGGGGCCTAAGGGTATTGATGGAAACATTCTTCACTGCCCTGCTGCTCCTCCACCCTCTTTTTTAAAACATTAACTTCTCCTCAAGAATTTCTCTCCTCTCTCCTTCTTTTCTCTTCTCTTCTCTCCAACACTCACCCCCCTCCCTCCGAGCTCATTCAACAAACTCTTAAACTCCACTGCAGACCTCGGGATGAGCTCGCCCGCGGTTCAAATCGCGCCGCAGCCCCGTGGCGTCCCCCATCCGCCCGGGGCGTCTCCACCCCTCAGCTTCGACATCGTCCGCTGTTCCCGCTGTCAACAGTCCCTCAGTCTCGCCAGCCAGTCGAGCTCTGGTGCTGTACAATTTGGCATGAACTCCTATTATTGTAGTCGCTGCGCCTCCAAGGTCGGATTCGTGCCATGAATACACGATTCCATTGACCGGAAGGCAACAGCTTTACCTACTTTGACAATCCGACCATCACCACTCTTACGGGCTGGGCCTGTATTACGTCTATCACTATAAACAGATCCCCTTCTGTTCTCATCCGATACGTGCCTCTGGATTTGGCATCTCCCGGGGCCCCCTCGACCCCTTTCGTTTCGTGAAAATCGACACCACCCTCTTCCCCTTTCTACCAACAACGATATCGATCACGGGAACGTGGTTCCTGTGTAGGCTCCTTGGTTTATTTTCTTAAACACAATTGCCAGTTACCTCGTCATAACGTCGCCATCATTCCTCGCATACTGGAATCCTTATCGGTGGTATGGCACTCCAAGGCACGCGATAAACGAACGTGTCGGAAGGCCACGATGACCGTGTGAACAGACACGCCGCCAGCGAGGGAAGAGTGTTAACTCTCAAATCGCTATATTTAACGACCGCAATATGTGAGAATCCGGAATTACCTCATATATTAGGACTATCCTGAGGAGAGAAATCACAAGGAAGCGTTTCTCTTCGGCTATATGAGCTAGACCCTGATCGCTGTCGAGCATGTCTGTTGGTTATCCTTGGCGCGTTATACATAGCGTATTTGATTGGTTTTGCGCATCAGCCCTGCATCTCTACAATTTTTTTGGAACCCTCCAGGGCTTCTAAACTTTGTTTCGTCTGTACTATTCAATGTGTCACAATATACTCTGTCCTAGAACTTCAATAACGTGATAAGAAGTCCTACCTACTACTGTGTGGATGCTGTAGCAACCAACGGGCTATTACTATTAAGCATGTACAGTATTTGAAATGTTCCCTGAGAATCGGTTCTACTATGAACGACACCGATGTAAATAAGAGTTAGAACAATGGTACTTCGGTTTCAATTATCTGCTTGAGCAATAATTATTTGAAGATGGCTGTTTCTATTTCCCTTCATGCGTAGTACGAATAGACAAGAATTCCAAATTAAAATTTAACGAGGATCCTTCATAGACTATAACAAGTATTCTCCAACGGAATACTTTTCCGCAGGGACGATGTGGTACGTATTCAGCAGTACCATCCCCGTACCGTGACTGTACCATGGCAGTTCGCAGAATGATCGCGTGGTCCGGCTCGGGGCACCCAGTCTTGTCCTACACAGGGTGCGAATATTCTTGATTCGGTTCAAAAGGTAGAATAGCCTTTGGGATGTCGCACATGCCCTGGCCGTGATCTCTTTTATGGCGCAAACCTAACAGGCCCGGCACTTTCAGCAGGATCTTCGGATCAACCGAGGGTGACACGCCAATAGTCGATCAATCGAGTAAAGAAAATACCCCACGGTGGAACCTGCAGAGTTCTTCCTCGGAGTCAAATCATCTGTCAAATTTTGATGGGGCTAATCTGTGCAACTTTGTGTCCGAGATCGCCCACAGAACAGCTCATGGCACCGGCCGGATGGATTCCTGCAGTGCGACCGGGCCCTTGAATCGTCCGCCACCTTAGGCGCTGCTTTTTACAACCATTACATGTATGAGCTGCATCCGCGTGGATCAAACTGCCCTAGCAACGCAACGATTCCCACACAGCTCTGTTGGCGAGTGGAGACCGTTCGAGTGTTCTCACTAGCCGAAACTGCACTCGCAGCCAGCCACGATCCTGTCTAGCTTGCCGCTGCAGGTACATACATTACTCCCAATTAGCCCACATTGAAAATCAATAATCACCGGATCGTCCCAAAAGCAAAGACCAATCGATGGTCAGGGTTTTCGTGCATTTGTCTGATTGCTCATGTTCATGTTGCAGGGTTTCCCAGAGACCCGCCGATCGCCGATCTCCCTAACTCTTGAGAGCTTTCTTCTGGTTGGGACTGAGTCGATCTGGCTGCTGGCATCCACTTCGACTTACTCTACTCCACCGTGAGTCCTGCAGAGTCCAGGGATCATGCAGCCCATAATGCCAATGTGATGGATATAGGGTCATGGGCCGCCTCGCGGGCTCGCCAAGATCCACTCGCCCCCCTGCCCCCCTCCTCAGCAATTCTTGAGGAGCATGTCCGATTCGGATCTGGCGGTGTAACACGAAGCATGCTTAGGCGCTGCATCTAGCACTCCAAGATCTTGTGGATATTCGTCTTCCGTACCACACCCCCACCTGCCCCCGCCATCCCGCGAAGATTAATGGGACGGGTACACCCGGCTTCGAGGCGATCCAGTGGATGCCAACTTGAGATTGGTGTCTTTCATTTTCCTTGGAATTCTGGCATGCAAAGTGTACACGGGGGAAAAAGCAATCATACCAGAGATGACACCACTGGAACCTTTTTTGGTGGGAATCAGCGCCCAGTTGGGTGGTACGAAGTAGTGATTTATTGCATTTGGCAGTGGACGGGGGGAGCTGAGTTCAGGCTTCGTCGCGATGAAAATGACATATCTCAGCACTGCGTATTGGAGCAGTCGAGCGATCCCTGACTTAACTGGCTGGCTGGTAGTCCTTTGGCGCCTCTCCATTCGTCAGCCACTGCAGCTTTCTGGGTCTCGCCTCAGTCTACTGCATTCAAGCCATTATTAGGAGATTCCTAATAATTACAACTAGTCTCGACCTGCTTAAGATTTGTCCACAATGAGAGCAGCGTTTGTGGAACGTCCCTCGAAAACATCACTTCGCCTGCTCGATTTGCCATTCCTCCCCATTCTTCCCATTCCTATAATAGACTGAACGCTCGGCTCGTGGAGGGCTTGGATTCTGTTTCTGCAAAACACATGTGTCGATCAGGCCAGTTTGTTAACTTCTAGTGACTTGAAAAAGCCTAAGTAAGTTATACTCTCTTGTTACTTCGCCCTCCCCCTTGAAGTTCCGGGCCTTTTTCCCACGATGGGTGATATGCGATGACAACTTTCCCTTGCTTGTCTCCATGCCGAGTCCCCAGAATCAATTTCGAACCCGCCAATAGATCTTTCCCCACAACTAACACGGTCGTTAACTAGGCATCCCGCACACAAAGGAATTGTATCCAATTGTGATCTCGACCAAACCCAACCCTAGTCGGACAAGGACGAACTCCGGCTGTTTTTCAACTTGTCTTTGCGACCATACTGGGCGCCGCCTCGCGGACATCGCGAAAAACGAAGACTCTTATACTCGAAAAGGATTAGCCAGAATTGTACATCCAGTCGTGAAAAGAGCTACAGAACTCTTATTTTCTGCCAAGCGATAAAACCCCCCCGCAACTATGCCGTACTTAGGCCGTGAAAAGGGTCGAACCCCGAAATCCCGCAGATCAGACGATGAATTCGTTGTATTCCTTCAGGGGGTGAGTCATATTCACGCTTTTATCAATTAGATGTAATGACTAAAAAAAATATCAGATTCCGGCCCACTGCCGCTGGCAAGAACTAAAGGATTTAGTGCGCCAGACTGCGTTGCATATCCGACAGGCTGTTGTATATGATGATAGCCACGGGTTCCCTACTGGATTGGGGCAAATAATCATCAAAAATGAAGATGAAGCTTGGCGTACTTATCGTATGTGCTCCAGCTGCCTCCGCTCGGCTTTCTTCTAGTCGCATAGCTAACGAGGCGTTCAGATCGTCTATCAACCAACGGATGGGAGGGCCAGAGCTTGGTTGTAACGTTGGCGCGTACCAGCGCTCCCACAAAGCCCATCGCCGGGCCTACAAGAAGTCCTCCAGCTATGGTCCACACCGGCTTCGTGTCTGGGCAGTCAACTCCACCTCGATCTCAAGACAGCACTACCATGCCCCCATCACCCATCTCGCCGGAGTAAGTATCCACAGACCCTACATGGTCTCTGCAGTAGCCCTGACACCTTCCTAGATCCGTGCAACCCACTAGCCCAACCTTCAATTACCCGGACTACGGCTCAATGATGGGATCAGTTCCAATCGGCCAACAACACTTCATGCCCATGATGCCGGATCCAATGCAGTGCTTCCCGCCCTCCCCAATGATGCATTGCTCCATGTACGACGGCCCCGGCTGGGGCATGATGCCCATGTACCCCATGTCGCCGATCCAGCCTCTCCCCGAGGCAAGGGGAGATGGCTACCACAACTACCACCCCCGCAAGCCTTGGACCAACGAGCCCAATTCCAAGACACCAACGACTCCACCGCCAGAGCGGGCCGTGCTGATCCAGAACCTTAACATCGCATCAACGACCGCTGATCTCAAGAGCCTCTTACGGGGCTCCGGCACCGTCGAACAATGCAACGTGACAATCACAGCGGATACCAGTGACAACCAAGCGCGGACGCACGGCTCGGCGATTATGCAAAGCCCCGAAGACGCGAAACGAGCCGTGTCAATGCTAAACAACCTCACTTTCATGGGCTCCAGAATCCGCGTCATGTTGGACAACGGACCTGGTAAATTTCGCAGTGGTAGTTGGGACGGTGCAATGGCTGCGGAAGAGGAAGCAGGGGCCTTGAATGATAAAAACTCTGAGTGCAGCGAGTGTGGAAAGGATATCTCTACCAAGAAGTCACATGGTCCTAGTCAACCGCTTGTTGTTGATGGTTCAGGTCACCAGAGTCGGTCATTAGAATTGCTGTCTACATCTGCTCCGACCTAGATCCTTTGAAGAGAATTGTGATTTATTATTGATGCATTTGATGGGTGACGTTGTTGATATTAATGTACTATGCCATATTATTCATTATTTATCATTCGAAAGTATTTACCAAAGATGTTGAGGATATTGAGTCCTATCATGGATTTCAAAAGTAAGATCAACGCTTGGTCAACAACCCACCTACGCAACCGCAGAATTTCTATAGAAACCCTGGAATTTGGAAATACTACTAGTTGTACTAGTAGTACTACTATGCAACGTCAAGTTACATAAGAGTAAAATGTTCTACTAGTAATCTACTATCTGGCCCTCGAACAAGATAAAAAGTAAAATGCAACCGTGAATCATCAATTCATTTCAGGCTATATCATAACACCTGAGAAGTCGTCCGATGTTATGCATCTCGTCCATCCCGCAACCAAAAATCATAAACAAAGTCATGCCCAGAACGCCATACTATGAAAACAAGTCAGAACATTAAGTACACATTTTGAAAAGCAATAAATAATATGCCCTTCCTCTTGGCCCACGCCGCTCATTTTGCGTGGTTAATCATCTCTTCATAGAGATCAGCCGGGATTTTGGGGATAAATGAGACTGCCATCGCAATGATGCCCTTAGCCTCAAGCGGAGGGAAGGATCGAAGGACTCTTCCGGGGCTAAGAGAAAGAGATTAAAAAAAGAGCGTCAGATATGTCAAGAGAGTACGGAGCGTTTCAACTTACCTGTCACTTTGAAAGATCGTATCCCGTATTCGGACCAACTGAGCAACAATACAGAGAATATTGAGATGCGGACCGTACGCAAATAGGAAGTCCCACAGGTGCAGAACCTCCGGCAACGGCGGCGTACAAGCAGAAAGCGTAAGAACAGACGCGAAAGCGTACAGTTCCGCCGTTAGAGATTTCGAAGCGAGATACGCGGCAAGTTTAGGCTCGACGATCTCAAGACATCGATCGACTAGCCGCAGGCCTTTGTGAACGCCATCCAGCGCGCCGCGGATATATCCGGGACATTCTTGCGTAACGAAGTAGTGGAACAGGGCAAATGCTTCGACTTCGCTCCGAGCAGCGTATAAGAATGGTGCGCAGAGAACGTTCATTCCTTGGACATAGATCGCGGAGTCAGAAGAGCCGGGTTCCTCGGCAATGCTTGGGGGCGTGTTTACTAAAAGTTCCATCTCTCGTCGTCGGGAGGAAGTAGGCCGGGACCGAGATTTCGGTTTCGAATCATGGAGTTTCCATGCCACCGCGTTAAGTAGCCGGATTAGACTTGCCTCTGTCACACGGCGCTTGAAAAGGGGGTCTGTGGCGAGTGTTCGGAAGGTGTCGTTGCGTATCTTCGTGTAGGCAGGAGAGCCACCTCGGTGGACGAGAGTCAGGTAGTCGTCCGTGGGAACGGGTGGGATATTCAGGAGAACTAGCCACAGGTAAATCCGGTAAGGGGACTATCGGTAAAAATAACGAAGGGTTAGTTCACGGAGGCCGCAAGCTCGTGTGGGGAATAGAATGCTCTTACCATGCCGTCGCCATCTGCATCGACCTTGGTCGAGAGAACCAGATACTTCAACTCTTGCAGCCCTTCCTGCGTCTTTCCATTTTGCGGTCCATCGCGAAGCAGATTCTCTAGAAGTGATCGCTTGACTCCTATCCCCGAGCCGGTCTTTCTAGCAGGGCGTCTGTGGTGTGGAATAGGTGCTGCCAGTGCGGCTTCCCGGGCGGCCGCATCGCTGTTCGAACGGGCCCTTCGATGGGTGAGGGTGCGCGTTGGACCACCTGGCGAGTCTGTCGAATTGGAATCGTGAGTACGAGCTGGCGATGGGCGAGATTGGGTCTGGGCAATAAGGGCGTTGGACGTGGTTAGGACTTGATGCGATTGGATCTTTCGGAGTGTTCGCATCGTCCGCGGTGATGCGGGAGTCTCGGGGCCAGCAAGACCCCAAGAAGGGTGAGGTTTGGCCATGTCTTATGACAGCATTGGGGAGGCGGTAGTCTCGGGTCCAGATTTCGTTGCTCAGGTCAAGTTCAAGGTCAAGTTCAAGTGTTTGGAAGTGGTGGCTGGAAGCTCCGAGCTGATTTTCTGCCGTTGGAGAATTGCGGAGCAACGCGCAGCATCGGATCGAGGTGATGCAGCCTTAGCGCCGAGATCAGCTGCAATTCGATCGCCGATGTTTCAGGTGAATTATTTGGATCTATTCTGGGTCTCGAAATAGCATGTATTTCGAACCATTCTAGTGATACTCGATAGTCTTGGTGGGACCGATAGCATTATTTGCTCTAGTAAACATACTACCAATGTAGTACGAGCTGCCGAGGGAGGATACTACATAATACTCGTACTGGCACACTGGGCATTCTACAAACTTGAACTCTCGAACGCTAATTGCATACTATACGAATTCTCCAAGAAGTACCCTACCAATTATCATGGAATATCAAGATTCTCGCAGTGTAAAATTTATATGCGTAGCGAGCGCTCAGCTCAGTATACATTGATCATAATTGGACCCTCCCAGCTGAAGTAAAGGGCCCAGAATACCTGAAGGTAAAGTAGAGCAGAGCAAGAAAAGCCTCCCAATAAGCACCCTCCCAACGCCAACCACCGTAAAGACTCAGCCTTCTCAATCTAGTTCGGAGCCACACTCGCCTCGCGCCGCCCGTTATTCGCATTCTCGCCTCCTACGACGCTGCGAACAAAGTCGTGGTACTGGAAAACCTCGCCTCTCTTTCCCATTCCTCCGGACATCGCACCCCGTCCCCCGAAGGCTCGCCGTCCAGTAAAACCACTAAACACCTCATCAATTTGTTGCTCTGTCAACGGCACACCTCCATCATCTGGGGCGGTATGCAGAAGCGCATCCCGTAGCTCTGCCACATCGACTTGACCGTTGTCATCATCGTCAAAAGCAGCGAGCGCGTTGAGAAGTTCTTGAGATGATGACATGGGGGCCATTAGCTGTGATAATGTGTTCAAAAAGGTTGGGAAATTCATGCTCTGCGGAGACCCTGGCGGGAAGAAGCGCGAAAGAGTAGACGGCGATGAATCTTGACCTGATCGAGATGGTCAGTATGAGTGGGAAAAGTCCAGCCATTCCTAGCCTTTATTGTTTGTCTTCACTCACCTATATTCATCAATACATCCGCGACATCATCCTTGTTGACCAGACCATCATTATCCCGATCGAGAACTTGGAAAGCCTCTCGAATTTCTCTCATCTGATTTGGCGGTAGCTTCGCAGAGACATCGGTCTGTACGGTGTTTGCACCACTCCACCCCCTTGAACGGTTTCCAAGAATGGGCGATGAGTGACCGGGGTCTTGTGCGCCCTTGGTGGGGGAAGGAGGAAGCTCGCGCGTGAACTTGGGTTGAGGAATCGGGTCGTTTCTGGGGGAGACCGGCTCCCCATCTTCAACGGTGTAGGATTGATTCAATTTGCTTGGTGATTGCATAGGCGTATATCCTCTACTTGGAGAGCTTCCTGCCGTGCCTGGACGACCGGAGGGTGGGGAGTTTGGCGTCGAGGGTCGCCGAAAGGGCGATGCCCTTGGCTGACCAAACGACAGCGGCGATGGCTTGAAAGTGGGATTACTTGACTAGAGCATGGCAAGAGAAAAGCTTAGCTCCAGAGAAATTCAAAGATCAGTCGGGGTAGACAGGGACCTCAGTACTCACCATGGCTGAACGTGGAGGTTCAATATGATAGCGGCACTGCGGATTGAGTGATGACGGATGTAAACAATGGCCCAGCAACGGTCACGTGCACCGGGAGTTTTGGAGCTATCAATTTCCAGCAGTTCAAGGTTGGACTGGTTAAGTTTTTGCCCTTGTCATAGGTTGGCCTAAATGACATAAATCTATTCACCTTTTCTCCATTAATTATGTACTGTAGTCAGGGAATTTTAGTACATGAATGTACATAACCCTACTCTTTAGAGTACCCTAGGGCACCCTAATCCCAATCTCCGAGCTTTCTGTTATCGCCCTATCGCCCCCCGCTGTGGAGATCGCCCTTTTTCTGAAGTGACCCCTGAACCACCAGATCTGCGCTGGCTCGGCATTGATCCTCGATCTGTCCCTGGAGAAAGAACTTGACTTCACTGCGCATAGGCATGTCCCTCGACCTTTTTTCCTAGGAGCATCAGTCTCAACCCCTCTCAACTTCCTCAACCTCCCCTCCCCCCGACAATGGCGAGCACTCTGCCATACCGACCCTCCAACGACTCCTTGTCTACCAACCCCAAGACCAATGGACTCCCTCGTCTTTCGCCGTCGCCTTCGTTCCTCGGTCGCTCACCCAGCGCTTCACATTCCCACCGATCGTTCCAGCGTTCCTCCACCGACAATGCGGGGGCCTTCAAACAGCGCCGATGCAAGTCACAATACCCTCTAGACTCGTCGGAGCGCCATGTGGAGTACATTCTGGTGGCATCTTTCCATATCGACAGGGGTCCGATCATGGAGCATCAATACCCCGCTGCTATCAGTGGTGACGAGAGCATGTTGGCGGAGCTGATGCTTCCAGATCAGACCCATGTCCGAAGTCAAGATTGGACGATATTCTTCTTGCACAAGGACACAAGCGGTGATGATGACGACGATGAAGAGGGCGGAAAGAAAAAGAAAAAGCGAAAGTCAAAATACCGTGGGAATGAGGAGGGCGCGGACATTCAGCACGAGAATCCAGACGATGTCGACGACAGCAGTGAAGACGACGACGATGACGAGGGCGGAGAAGGTCCGCCCTTGATGTATGTGCTGAACTTGGTAAATACCAAGCAAGATAATACTGTCCGACGGTATGGAATTCATCCTTCAATCTCCATCTCCTCCAATAATCTAACCGAAACATAGTGGTGCGGTTGTCAAGGCCATGGCGATTTGCACCAGGCATTCGTTTCTTCATATCTATAAAGTAGGTTTATCTCCACCAGAAAGCATGCTACCACGACTAAGCTAACGACGTCAGCCTCTCCTCCTCCTAGCACTCGAAGACTACTTCAAGTCCCCCTATCCCGAAACGCTTGCTTCGCTCTACGACGCCGTCAACAATATGGATCTTTCGCTCATGCCCAAAATGTCGATCCTCGAGCGCTCTATCTTACAATCAAGCAACACAAAGGAAATGTTTATTGAGAAATTCGAGCAAATGATTCGTCAACGGGAAGAAGAAGAGACAGATGGTAGCGAGTGCCCACCATCACCGAAGAAAATGGCCCGCTACGTCCTACCGCGGGACACCCATGAGTTCGAGTCGAAAGTGGTCTATCACGATATACCGATCCCCGTCAAAATTCCAACCGTGATCTGGCCCGAGACCGTTGGCGATTTCTCTCTCGTCAAATTGATTCAGACCTTCGCCGGACCTCATGCTACCTCTCCACAACCTTTCCCGAACCACCCTCATTTAACCACCAGCGGCCCATTTACACATCCCATCATTGTTCTCGTCAATGCCATTCTCACTCAGAAACGTGTTATCTTCCTGGGCCACAACAGGCCCTCGGGCGAAGTGGCCGAGGCAGTCCTCGCAGCCTGCGCACTTGCATCTGGTGGAATCCTTCGTGGATTTACTAGACACGCATTCCCCTATACTGATTTAACCAAAATCGACGACCTCCTTAAAGTACCCGGCTTCATTGCCGGTGTAACAAACCCCACCTTCGCCAATCACCCAGAGTGGTGGGATGTCATGTGCGACCTTCCGACAGGCCGTATGAAGATCTCGAGTCATGTCGAGTCTGCACCAGTGACAGAGGGATTATTATTCTTCCAGCAGCAGAACGCACTCTTGCCGAACCACAGTTCAAATTCCAATTCGGACCCTACTGGAGATAATCTGTTTATCGAGGACATCCTCCGCAGTATCAGCAATCGACATGGCGAGAATGCGATCCGTGCGAAGTGGCGAGCCTATATCACAAAATTCACTCGTGTGGCTGCAGCCTTTGAAGAAGCTGTCTATGGTGCCTCAAATCTATACATCATTGGCCCTGGAGAGGAGCTATCTCCCGACAGTCCTACCGGCCAACAAACAGATCCAGCAGACCCATCATCCCTCCGAGGCCATGGATATGTCTGGTCTGACGAAACGGCCAAGCAGCGCGAGCTCTCGGCCTCGGTATCGAGAATTGAAGGCTGGCGCAATACCCGATCTTACTACTCCTACATTCAAGACATTGCAAGCATGTACTCCGCCGTCCGACCAATCCAACGACCAGATCTTTTCCACCACCACGACCGCCTACGATCTCTCAAGCTATCCCACGCCGACTCAGCCGCCATTTACCTCGCACTCTCCCATGTAGTCAGGGACTACGCCGGCATCTGTCAGCTGCTGGTAGTTGCGCCAGAGAACCAAGCAGGACTATTCTACCTCAGCATGGGCCTCTTCCACCCGGACCAAGTCGTCCGCGAAGCAACGGTAGAAATCCTCGACCGCATCGCAGTTCACCCAGCCGGACGCCATTTCTGGACCCATCTAAGCCGATTCACCAAATTGGCCTATTTCCGCGTCAAACGGGACCGAGACGCGGCGCAAAGTCCCATCTCGGGCGTTGGATCACCCACTTTGACTAATCCCGGTGCCAGTTTCGGCGGCGAGCCGCAGAGTCTTGTCGGCGTTGCGCTTGGTGATGGTTCCTCCTCACGGAACAGCTGAGCTGAGTTGAATAGCTTGGATCCTTTTTGCTTTTTCCTTTGCGACCAAAGCGTCTTACTTGCCAATTGCTTTGATCCTTATTGCGTGCGCACATATTTCTGCTTTTCTCTGTTCAAATTCGATTTGACGCGATGAATGACAAGAGCTTATGTTTCTGCTGGTCATGATTTTCCAACATTTGTGATTGCATTTTTGCCTGTCTATACTTTGCTATTTATGCCATTGCATATTGTGCTTGTTCTTTGTGCCTTGTGCCATTCTAGCTTTAACCTTTGCTGTGAACATACTGGATCATGTTTCTACAAGTGTGGCATCAAGTGCGGCATCAAGTGCGGCATCAAGTGCGGCAATTTAATGAATTCAAATCAAAATTCCTTTCTGCCAGGCCGGACTTTTCGGCGGCGAGGTCTACAAGTACCATCTTTCCAGTGTAAAATAGCAATAATGCTAGTACCACTTCGTAATACGAATGACAAATACCAGTATATCTACCTTACAGACAACCTTCCCACCTGCACAGTCGTATCTACGATGGAGTAATTCTAGAGTAGCAGCTTCCGCCGCAAAAAGAAAATTGAGATTGAGTGATTTAAGTCAGAAGCACTAATCGAAAACCCCCCGCCAGCAGATTAACGCGGTGAGGAAAGGAAATCGACGGCAAGATCATATTTTCGAGACTAGAAACATTTAAGCGGAGCCACAGTCGACGATCTTGGCAGTGCCGTTGACGGCACCGGAGCCAGAGCCGAGACGCTCAATGGCCTGAACGTGGTCGTAGCCGGAGGTGACCTCGCCGAAGACGACGTGCTTGCCATCCAACCAGCTGGTCTTCACGGTGGTGATGAAGAACTGGGAGCCGTTGCTGTTGAAGAAGAGGTTAGTATATAGCCAGGTTGGAGGGTGGTGTTAAAATTGATAGAGGAGCAAAAGGGCAACGTACGTGTTGGGGCCAGCGTTGGCCATGGAGAGCAGACCGGGCTTGGTGTGGGTCTTGTTGAAGTTCTCATCGGCGAACTTCTCGCCGTAGATGGAGCGGCCACCGGTACCCTGATATACGAAGGTTGGTTAGCCATTGATTGTTTCTTCGCCGAGCGGGGCGGGGGCAAGAGGAAAACAAGGCTGGAGAAGGAGAGGCCACTTACGTTGCCGCGGGTGAAGTCACCACCCTGGAGCATGAACTGGGGGATGACACGGTGGAAGGCAGAGCCCTTGTAGCCCTCACCGACGGGCTTCTTGCAGAGCTCAGCGAAGTTCTTGGCGGTCTTGGGAACAACGTCGTCGTAGAGCTTGAAGTCAACACGGCCCTGGGTGGCTGGGTAGAAGGAAAACAGCGGTTAGCCAAATTGAGCCATAGGATTCTTGGATGGAATTATAAATGGATTGAACATCAGGAGAGGATAGGAGGGGGGTTTTGAGGCTCATGGAGATGAATTTCATAAGACGCGCATGCAGACTCGGAAGGAGAGAGGGGATGGAGGGGTAAAAATAGAGGGAGGAGGGGGGGAAAGGTTAAGGGAGAGAAAGACTCACTGGCACCGGGCTTGCCGTACTCGATAACGAAGAAAGCGGAGGAAGACATGATGGATGATGTGAAAGTGATGATACTTTTGGGGGATAAGAAAGAGAGGAAGAGGAAGAGAAAGGAAGAGGAGAGGAAAATCCGAGCCAGGTGGGGTGGAGGGGAAGGCGGAAGGCGGGGAGGGGAGTCCTTTGCACCTGCCTTGAGCTTTGGAGGGGCAGACACATACAGACACACCATCCACAGAGGGAGGTCTGGGTAGTGCTTGCCCCACTCCAGTTCTCGCGCCTTCCGCCACTCCCTCTCTGGTCACTGTCCCTCTGTCCCTCTGTCTACAAGGAAGGCACGGACTCCTGCGCGCCGGTAGTTTCCTTGGAAGTCAACCTAATCAAGTCATACCTCAACCTCAACCATCCTAGCACGTTTCTAACTTTTGACTTTCTACTTTGACCCTTTCTTTTTAACCCCATTGCGTAGCTCCTCGTGATGTCATGGCCCGGTGAAGGAATGTTGGCCGAGAACACCCAATGTGGGTAGCCATTGGCATTGGCCCGAGGTAGTTCCAGAGTGGAGGGCAATATGGTTCTAGAACTGGCTGGGTGAAGTGGTAGATATATGACTAGTTTACTACAGTACCTAGGTAGCTATAGCAATTATATGTATGCCGATTTTGACTTGCATATCCCTGGCCGAAGACAATGTGGTAGGTACAACTACCACTACTATCCAATTGTCCATTAGAACTTGAACCCGTGGGCTTGATTGACTCCAGGCCAATTAAGTAGTAAGGTATACTACTATTACTACTACTGTACTCTTCTCTTCCATGTACCTGTAATACTACTGGGGTGCAACTCCATAATCCCCCGAGCACGACTGGAGGGGCATTTGGAACCCCGCTTGCATGGACACCCCCACCGACAGGCATCCATGAACCAACGACTTGGACCACCCATTGACTTCTCTCTTCCCTCCAGACAGCTTATAAAATACAAAAATATTTGATTTCTTACCAGTACTTCACTTTCGGAGTGGCAGAGGGGGGACTACACGTCCAGATCGGGCATTCCGGACTTAGAGCGGATTTACGGTCCCAGACCAGCTTCCCCAAGGTTATACGGTTACCGGTAGAAACCATAAAAACTGAAGAGACCATACTTAATGCCGGAACAGCCCACCAATCCCGGAGTTTACAATTTCTACTCTTCCCAGCTATCATCAACCGGATTTAGTACGTATCAGCGGGGAAACATAGGTCAGCTGCCTAGGGAAAGAAAGGACCTCGTGTAGTATAAATCCCCCACAGAGCCCTCAAATAAGTAGTCATGGCATAGTACTGATAATAATCAACTTTGAAAATTCCCCCGCCTGGGCATCAAAAAAGAAATCCGCTCTTTTACTACTACTAGTAGTACCAAAGCAACCTCTCCCCTTCACCATGCCAAAAGTCCTCATCCTCGGAGCCACCGGCTACCTAGGCCGCCAAATCGTCAACCTCCTCGTCCAACAAGGCCAAAACACCGTCTTCGGTGTAGCTCGAACGCCCGCCAAAGCAACCCAACTATCCAAACAAGAGATCATCCCGATCCTCTGTCCAGACCCAGTCAATGAACCGGGCCCATACCTCTCAGCCATCGAGTCAAAGCATATAGACGTGGTCATCGACGTTGCCGGAGCCGATCATGGTTCTCACAATTTCCTGAACGATGTAGCTCGTCTTGGAGCGGAACGTTTGGCTGATGCTAAGCGTCGAGGAGTGAAGGGTCCCACTGGTAAACTCGGCTTTATATATTGCTCCGGAACCTGGGTGCATGGATCTTCGAGTGGACACTGGCAGCCTGAGGTCAATGATCTTGACATTGTTGGTTCTGCTGGAAATACACCACCGGAGGAACTGGTTGAGTGGCGGGTTGGAATGGAAAATGCCATCTTGGGTGTGAGCGATGTACTAGACGTGATGATATTACGTCCAGCTCTACTCTACGGACGGGAAAGTACTATTTGGTCTTCATTTATCATGCCGGTGTATCGCGCTGTTCAAGACGGAAGGGATGATTTTTCCCCGCTTGAGATCCCACTCGATGCTCATTCTCGGCCTGGTCTTATTCATGTCGATGATGCTGCGGCAGCATTTGCCAAGGCTGTGGAGAAGGTTCATTTGTTTGCTGGAACGGGAGTCTATCCTGTCTTTGACCTTGTCACTAGTCAAGAGGCAATGCGGGAGATATTTGATGCCTTGGCGACATGTTGGGGGTTTAGAGGCGAGGTTGTGCTGAAGGGTCATGGTGGGGAATTATTTGCCAAGGCAATGAGTACCAGTTTCAGAGGGTCTTCTGCTCGAGCACAGCAGTTACTTGGATGGAAGCCGAAAAGATTGAATGGGTTCGTGCAAGATATGGATATATTTGCCGCTGCATTTTTGGCAGAGCACAATGATGTTAATAACTAGCCTAATTGCCAGTGGAATTCATCGCTGGTGATGAAATAGTAATAGTTTTGAATGCATTGATAATTACCATTTCCCGATTTCTTTGGAAGTGAATCACCATCTAAATGCAGTTCTAGTAATATTGAACCGTAGCTGTCTCACACAGATACCCATACCGGCGGAATATCTCAACAATACCAGGTCTGCCAGTCAAAACCGCAAGAGACACAATCGTCTTTCCACCAACATCTTTGCGCAGCGGATCCGCCCTCCGCTCCATCAAAAGACTAACAACATCTGCCTTACCGGACTCAACAGCCCTCGAAAGCGGCGATCTGTGATTAATAGAACGTGGATGATCGACCAGGGCCCCATTATCCAACAACAAACGACAAACATTAACATGGCCATTCGATGCAGCCTGAGACAGTGCCGTCAAGCCAAATCCACGCATCGCATTGGGATCAGCGCCGTAGTCCAGCATCAACTGCACGATATTTTCATACCCAGATGCCGCAGCTTCGGATAGTCCTGGTTTCGCCCAACCGTGAGAATTCACGCTAGCTCCGCGGGCTAGTAGGGTGCGGACAATGCTCTCGTTTCCGCGTCCGGCCGCGACGCCTAGAGCTGTTTCTCCTTTATATGAGGATTTGTTCGCGTTTGCGCCGTAGTTCAGGAGTATTTTGACAATTTCTTCGTGGCCGTAGGAACATGCTACCATCAAGGCAGTTTGTTCCTCTTGGTTCATGGTATCGGCGTTTGCGCCTTTATCCAATGCCTTCTTCACAGAGTCGATTTTGTTCAGCTGGATTGAAGAAATGAAGCTTTCTTTGCTGTTTGTTAACCTGTACTTCATTTTGTGCATGACGCTAGGCTTTTTGCCTGGGGCTCGTGCTAAAGAGGAGAGAGAAGGATTGCTGTTGCTGTTCCCATCCCCATACGAGCTACCGTGAGAGCTGGAATTGGTCGCTGTATGCATCGATATACTTTCTCGCGAAGGAACTTGTTTGTTGAAGTTGCTGGCTGCGAAATATTCTGTAGATACCGGGATGGGGTAATTGTCTCGGGGGAGAGCCTGTTTATCGGAGTCGCCTGCGGCGTTGAGGAATGCCTCTGTCGCAACAGGGATTGGGTAGTTTTCTGTCGGTAGCACTTGTTTCTCTGTATCGCCTGCCGCGTCGAAGTATGTTGGGGCGGAGTTTGGCGAAGACTTTGTGAAAACGACCTCCTTGTCGGAAAGTGCAGATAGTCCTGAGTTTCGAGGTCGAGGAGGTAGCGGTGGTGAATGTTGATTCTTTCCTTTCTTTTGACCATGAGCCGGGGATGCAGAGGTTGGCAAATCTTTAGTGATAACAACTTCCTTTTCAGAAAGCGCAAAAAGTCCTGGATCTTGAGGCCGAGGCGGTAGTGAGGGAAAGCTCTCCCTCTTAACTTGATTTGCAACAGAAAATCCAGGCGACGGGACGATGATTGTTGGGGGCTCAAAAATCTCTGATGATGGTGGCTTCGAGCTCTCTCTTTTGATTTGGGTTTCAACTGGAGACTCGGGCGAAGAGACGATGATCGCTGGAGGCTCAACAATTCCTTGTGCTGGATTCGGCTTGATATTCTTCAATAGTTCCTTCTCTTCAACTTCCCGACGAAGAGTGGAAATGATAAAATCGTGATCTTGAAAAGATAGATCAGGAGAAATCCCCACATCGAGCAGCTCCTGCTGAAGATTTACCCATGCTTGTCCTTTTCCCGCAGCCGGAGAAGCATCATCGTCCAAGGCATCCGTGATGACTGAGGACTCTCGCTTCCCCTCACGCACATCATTAAGAAAGGCACCTAGCAACTGATTGACTTTATTTTGCGAGCATCTAGATAATCACAGTCAATACCAATGGAGATTCCACATAAACACCATTAAGGGCACAAACATCATCATATCGGCATTCAACATATTGAGTTCAAATACCAAAGACGAGATCCGACCTCGAATTTCCGTAATACGACCTTGCAGACCTATCTCCGCCGGTCTATTCTGCAACTTTTCAATATCCAAAAGAATCGCATGGCAGCTTTCCAGTTTCCGATCCAGAGCCGGCGGCGAACGATTCGCATAGAGCAGCGAAGAACGCGCCTCGGTGGCGGAGAGGACTGCAAGAAGCAAGCCAAGCTCATTGTGGGTTTGGTTGATTAGGGCGGTTGATTGGCGAGTGGAGTCGTAAAGTGAATCGACCAGCGGCCGGATAGTTGCTAGATGATGCGACGACGGCACTGCGGAAGTTTGAGGTGAAACTAGCATGGTGTGGGTGAGTGAGACATGCAAAAAAAATAAGCATCAAGGTACTGTGGGCGACGCTGCATTTGTGGTTAACCACTCCAATTTAAAGAGAATGACTCCTGCGATTTTGCATCCCGCTTGTTTGGGGGCGGAAATGCTGCAGGGTTCTTTAAGTGGCCCCTGATGAGGCTGGCGCCCCGCCCCTGGGGCGCTGCAGTCACTGCCGTGGTGTACATACGAGGATGTGATGGCAGTTGAGGCTGTGCAGCCATGCTTAACGCTTTGGTGGGGAAGATCTTGAAATAAAAGGGTCTAGCGGTTGCTTTGATGCAAACCTTGACGAAATGACATTTGGTGTGATCAAGAAATGATCAAAAAGAGGGTTTGTAGGGGGATTCGCTCCTTACTATTTTTAGAACTGTCGTGATGCACTAGGTGGTGACGATATTTTCTATATAACTTAAAGCAAAGATGGCATAGGTAATATTTAAATTTGATTAATTAATAGACATGGAATGTAAGATATGGACGTAGGTGAAATAGAAAAGCAAGCGCTTCGCTGTCGTGGCACATGGCAGAATTCTCAAGGAAAGTTGGAGAAAGGCAATCGAGAAGAGCCTCGTCTCTGGTGTTATACAGAAAAATTGGAGTATGTCAAGGATGCAATCTCAACTTAGAGCATTCCCATATAGCCGAGTCCGAGGAATAGTCCCAGAACGGAGAATGCGAGTCGAGCCCCAGGTAGCTGTACACTCAGCCCAGCACCAGCTGTGACTTTATCGGAGCCGACTGTGATATTGGTGTTGGCAAAGTTGGCCCCGCAATATTTGTTAACAACTTTTGCGGATGGAACATAGGTAGTGTCCAGAGCCTGGTTGTTGACCTTTGCCCACTGGGCAAAAATATCCATGCTGGCTTGCAGGCACTCGTTGCAGGTCAGGACCCCTGATTTGGTGAGCGGCGTACCTACCGGTATGAAATAGACATTGTAATCATTTGGTGCTGTCGTATTCTGCACCGCGTCAACAAAGCAATAGTCCTTCGTGTCGGGGTTTGTCAAGCAAGTCGCTCGATAGACGGGCTCATATGCCATCAGGTCTTGATAGGTGCTCTGCACGACCGAGTTTCCCGCGCTGTAGTCGTCTCCACAGTTCTCAGTTTTGATCATCTCGCTAGCCAGGTTTGTCATAATGGAAGCGCATTTCGTGACCGACTGGGAGCAAGTAACATCGAGAACGCGCGAGGTGGCCGCGGCGGAACTCAAGGTGTGGAAGAAAGAATTGGAGTTCTCGAGGAGTAGTGAGATAGCATGGCAGTCTGTAACGGTCGAGTTGGCGAGGAAGTCGGTGAAGAATGTAGTACAGGTCTGATTCGCGAAGTTATATGATATCGTATCGAATGGAGTCGGCATGGACGAGGACGAGTTGGAATTGGCAGTGACGATTTTCCGGGGTAGAAGCAGATCACTGGAGCGCTTTCCGAGATCATTGTTCTCACATCCATTCGCTTCATCTCCACGAGGTGGAAGCGATGAAGATCTTCCGTGGAGACCGTCCACGAAGATCTCTCCACTTGCGTGAGAAGCCGATTGCGGGATATCCGCGTTTAGCTTCAATGCAGTTGCAGATTGTGATTGCGCCGCGGCGGTAGGCGACAGGCAAAGAATAACAATTAGAATTAACAGGCCGGTGTAGAAAGGCCTCCAGACTTGAGAAAGTCGAAACTGGCCGAGACGCGACCAGCGGCGTTGAGAGAAAGAAGCAGGACGGGAATCGCAAGCAAAAGAATGAGAGGCTTTTGGGGAGCCATTCTCGCTCGAAAGGCGATAAATGGTCTCCATGGCGAGGAGAAAGTAAACGAATGACGGATGCCGCGGAGGGCTAAAAGAGTGAAAAACGCGTACACAGAGATTATACAGTCGACATGGTACACGGCTTGTCAATCAACAAGTCATCCGTAAAGGAGACGGAGATGGCGATGCGACAGAACTGATGGGGTGCCTGGCAGGACCACGAGGGGAACACCCGCGTATAAGACAGGGAATGTACGGAGCTAGTAGCCGAAGGATTTTTAGTTGGCAAAGGCATCACTGTGCAGCCAAGGCCGTAAAGACGAGGCCGGGCACAACGCTAGGCCCCGAAACAGCGTCGGCGGAGGACTAGATCGTTCGGTGGAGACGCGCACCACTTTGAGTGATGGTTCAGGGGGGCCAGTACGGGCCTGCATCGTGCAGGGGCCAAGCTTGGGGTTCCCAGCATGACGATCCTATCCATACTGTTTGGCTTTTTGCTTTTTGTGTTTTGCTTTTAGGGGAATGAGAGAGATTGATGACGAGCTCCGGAGACCGAGGAGACCGATGGTGGCCGGGCATGCAGGAGCTTGAAGCACTGTCGATCTCTCCCTCGGGACTAAAAGGCAACCGGGACAATAATGGAGGGACGGAGGACGGAGCACTGTACGAGTACGGAGTATGCCAGAAACAAGTTGAACTTGAACTCGGGGCACCGTCGGGACCGTGTCACTTCGCTGCAAGGGCCACTTTGGAAACTTGTCCAGGAGTAAACGATGGTCCCAGTCACTCCGTATGTGGTATACCTAGGCAGGTATCAGAGCGATATTTTATGATCTACGCACCGTTGACAGATTTTAAAACCATCTACTACATAATATTCGGTAGACTTGTACTACAGAGTCCTCACTCTGTAAATACTCCAACTACAAGTAGTACTGACTTCAAATATAGTGGCCAACAACCCCACATTGGATGCTGATCAGCATAAAGCTCAAGAATAATAATTGTACTAGTACGATTCCACTGAACAGAATTGATCTGTGATATTAGTATATGAATACTATTGACATACAATATTAAACACAATATAATTGTGTTCCCAAGTGGCAGTGTTTCCCGCGGGCGAGCCAATTAGGTAAGGGAGAATTCGGCCACTTCTAATCTTCCAATCTTCCCCCACACTCGTCTTTATCATCATTCACCACCACCATGTCCAATTCCCTCGTGCCAGAAACGCGAGTACTGGCTGTAGCAAGCCAGGTATGTCCCAACCACTCTATTATCTGAAGAAAACACACTGACCCCTTTCCCCAGGTTGTATATGGGTATGTGAACTCTGAACTCCGCGTCCGCTCAGTGTGGAGTCATCGCCCTGTGACGTCCGAGTCTCCAACTGACAACCCATAGCCATGTGGGCAATTCAATGGCATCATTTGCCATGCAGTCCCTCGGCTGTGATGTTGCCGCCTTGAACACCGTTCATTTTAGTAAGTCTTATCATGTTTCTCAGCCAAGGTGCATCCCATCCACGTCGCACGAGACCAAACCCCGCCATACCGTTCCAACCGCGGGGAGCAATGGACTGATTCAGATAGGTAACCATACTGGCTACCGGCAATTTAAGGGAACTCGCGCAACTGCCCAGGAGATTACGGACTTGTATCAGGGTCTATGCCAGAGCAATCTCACAGATTTTGACGTCATGCTGTCTGGTTATGCCCCCAGCGCCGCGGCCGTTGAAGCAGTCGGCGCTATTGGAATGGACTTGAAGAAAAAGTCCGAGAAGCCTGGTTCATTTTTCTGGGGTCAGTGACTTTCCCATGTCTTCTTTATGGCCGACGCTGATCTTTCGATCTAGTATTGGATCCGGTAATGGGTGACCAGGGACGATTATATGTGAATGGCGACGTCGTCCCGGCCTACAAGGAAGTCATCAAACATGCAGATCTGATTCTACCAAATCAATTCGAAGCCGAGTGAGTTGTCCCATTAACCCGTGGAGGAACCCCATATCTCTAACCAAATCTCCCCAGGGTTCTCTCGGGCATCGAGATCACATCCCTCGCCACTCTGGCCGAGGCCATCACCGCAATTCACCGCATCTACTCCGTCCCCCATGTCATCATAACCTCCGTACAGCTATCCAAACTCTCCCAATCAGGCTGTACCCCCACCCCACCAGAAAACTTCCTAACCGTCATCGGCTCTACAACCAAAAGCGACGGGTCCCCGCGTCTATTCCGTGTCGACGTGCCCGCATTGGACTGCTTCTTCAGCGGGACAGGCGACATGTTCGCCGCATTGATGGTCGCCCGTCTTCGTGAGGCGGTTGCAGCGGCCGGTAATGGTCTCCAATCAACCGCGTCATGGGTTTCTCCCGACAGCGTTTCGGCAACAACTTTACCACTGGCCCAAGCGACACTCAAGGTTCTTTCCAGTATGCACAGTGTCCTTGAGCGAACTATGGAAGCCCGTAATGCCGAGCTGGCGAAGATTGCGCTAGAGACGAGCCAAAGTGAGGGATTGAGTGTGGAGGAACGGCAGAAACAGGATTATTTGCGCCGGACAAAGGCTGCTGAGGTGCGTTTGGTGCGGAATGTCCAGTTCTTGCGTGACCCGCTTGTACAGTTTGAGGCGCAGGAATGGCGTAAAGAAGATCTTCCTGTCGGATTACAATAAGATATCCCATTCCGGCCTTGGTGATAATTTGGACTGTGGATGGTTGGGATGGGTTGGAATTAAAGATCATGATCATGATCATGTACAAGGAGAAAGACTAGGGGCATTTGATATTGGGGATTTCTACAGATAGATTTCAAGTATAGAGCAGCGATTTTTGATAATTGATCATGTTTGCCGTCGTTCTCGACGCATAAATTCATTAAATTCTTACGAGTATTCCTTGAATCTAGATATACTCCGATAAATCGTCCGCCCAGCCCAATCCAGTCCTTCTATTTTGTCTTCTCAATCCGAGAATCTAAACGCCGGTGCTGCCGAATCCACCGGCACCACGGACACTCTCCTCCAACTCCTCGACGACAGCAACCTCGGGGGTGTAGATCTGCAAGTTATCATTAGATCCAATCTCATAGACAAGAAGAAATTCGCATCTCAATGGGAGAAGCTTACCTTCTCCAGAACCAGCTGGGCAACACGATCACCCTCCTTGACTATATCCAACATATCAGTATGAAGTCCCTGCAACTATGCAACTGTTTTTCTTTCACATACCGGGAAAGTCGACGTCGGAGTGGTTGAACAGAAGAACCTTCACCTCACCACGGTAATCGGCATCAATGACACCAGCACCGGTATCGATGAAGTGCTTCGAGGCAAGGCCAGAGCGGGGGGCAATGCGACCATCTATCCACAAACAAATATACACGCATTAGCCTGATCCTGAAACAATGCCAACAACCTTAAGAGGCAATTGACAATTGACAATCGACAACCCAACGGATTCACATACAGGTACCCTCAGGCACAGCAATCGCAATACCAGTATCAACCATGGCCTTGCCCTTGGAGGGAATAACAGTCTCCTTAGCAGCGTAGACATCGTACCCCGCAGCAAAGGCGGAACCCCGCGTTGGGGCGCGGGCAGAGTCAACGAGCTTCTTCACCAGGAGAGGAGGCAGCTGTTGCTGGATGGAGGTAACGGCGGGGGCATTGGAGGCGGTCATCGTGTCGTTGGTCTTGGTGCGTTTCGCAAGCGGGGAGGTTGGGAGGGATGGTGGTTCACGGGTGGCGGGGATGGAATTGGAATTGGATGACGAGGTGGGTGGGGTGGTCTCTTTGGTCATGGCAATTCCGAGGGGAGTGGTTGGTGATATCGAGAGGGTGGAAGAGGAGAAGAGAAGGCGTAGATGTAGACTGTGGATCTGAGTTCGTCTTTCATCCACGAGAGAGAATTGCGGTGTGTCCACTGGCCGTAGACGTCCCTTGCGCGTGTTTCACCGCTGGGACGCGTTCGGCTTTCACCGCCGGGACGCGTGAGTGGGTGGTGGGTGGGGATATGGGAAGATTAAAGGAAGCTGTGATAAAGATATTGTCGGGGGGTCGTTTACTCAAGAATAGGCTCGGTGATTGATCTAGGCATTAATTATGCGTGGCCATACTATTAGTGAGTAAATGTTTGAACGCTGAACCTACCTACAGGGTATAGCCATACTAGTTAGTGCATACTCTATAGTAATGACTATAGCATGACATACTGCTACCACAAGTCAATTGACAGGGGCTCGAAACTGCTTTGTTCCATGGAAATAATTACTCTGCAATTGAAACTATTCAATAAATGTAACTTAAAACTTGAAGCATAGACAAATATCTTCTTGTCAATACCGTCAAATGTTACACAGATCTCGCTGACTAAGGAATCTGCTCCCCGCTCGTCGACCGAGGGCGGCTGGGCCGAGGTACCCCGGCTGTCCCCAGATTGCTTCACACCGGAGATCTGTATATATCTCACGGACACTCTTTGATCTCCTCTTTCACCCGACCTCCTACTATTACCTGGTCCCCCTCTCTCATCCTTCATTAGTCTGCTTCTCTACCATGGCAGGAGAAGTGCGACAGCCCATTGACATTCCGTCACTGGAGCGGTATATTGACCAGAATGTGCCAGCTCTGAAGACCCCATTAGATGTGAAGCAGGTGCGTGATTCCGAACCCTATCATAACCCTGCAGATACTAAAACCAACCGCCCTAGTTCGGATTCGGCCAATCCAACCCAACCTACCAGCTGACCACCGCCGACGGCAAGAAGTTTGTCCTGCGGAAGAAGCCCCCCGGAAAGCTGCTCTCGAAGACAGCACACAAAGTCGAGCGCGAGTATAAGATTATCCGGAGCTTGGGCGATACCGATGTACCCGTTCCAGATGCGCTCTGTCTTTGTGAAGACAACGATGTGATTGGTACCCCATTCTACATCATGTCGTTCCTGGACGGTCGACACTTCACCGACCCAGCGATGCCGGGGGTTAGCGGCGAGGAGCGAAAAGCACTGTAAGTATTTTCGCTATCTGCAAGCTGTGATTAAATTTAGCCGTTGGTGGAAGAAAGTACTCACCAGTGACGATTTAGATGGAAATCCGCCATTCAAACGCTAGCCAAATTTCACCGGGTTGTGCCCAAGTCAATTGGTCTCGAGAAATTCGGCAAGCCATCAGGCTTTTATGACCGACAAATCGCAACCTTCACAACAATCTCACGGGCTCAGGCCCAGGTCCTCGACGTGGATAGCAAGGAGCCGGTCGGAGAACTACCACACTTCGAAGACATGGTACGCTTCTTCTCGCAGAAGTCATCCCAACCGCGGGATCGGGGCACCCTAGTCCACGGCGACTACAAGATCGACAATCTGATCTTCCACCACACAGAGCCGCGAGTAATTGGCATTCTTGACTGGGAAATGGCGACCGTCGGACACCCGCTGTCGGACTTTTGCAACGTCACCAGCCCGTATATTCTAGAGGGGGCGGATTCGTCGACAGAACCGTTCCAGCCCGGGCGGACGCCGGGTCTGCCATCGCGTGAGGAATGCATGCGTTGGTACCATGAGGTGTCTGGATACGATCCTGTGGGCGATATTGTTTGGGGAGATGCATTTTTTGCTTTCCGAGGCTCCGTCATCATGCAGGGCATTGCGGCCCGGTTCGCGGCGCGACAGGCTAGCAGTGCGAGGGCGAGCGATTACGGGAGTCGGGCCAAGCCGTTTGCTCTTAGCGCCTGGCACCGCGTGCAACAGGTGCAACAGAAGGGTAAGTTGTAATCTCGTATGTCGATCGATCCTGCATTTTTGCTGCAGATGTACATAGCATGATACAGATGTAACTATGTTACTCTTATAAGTACTAGTACACAGCGTAGTACTTGCTATATCTTATATCCTTATATCCGAGAGTGTACTGTATGTATACTCCGACTGGTGCAGTGTAGTTGAGTATTTGCATTAACTGGTTCACTACAGAGTGTTCGCACTGCATACTCTGCCTGTGCAAAGTTACTACTACTCGTATGTACTCTGTACTACTTTTACACTCCTCCTTCAGTCTAGTTTTGCGAGGTGTGGGCCGCGCTTGTCTGTAGTTCCCGCCTTCCTTCGCCGAGGCAAATGGGGCCCACAATACAATTGATTAAAATACTCGGACTTACGTACGTACACCGTCTCACTCTCACGGCAAGATATTATCGGGACTAGATACGCTAGTGCGAATGGGGTGTCAGCACTTGGCCCTATTTGGTCCACGTCTCCCGAATTGTGTTGCGGCACCCACATTACCACGTCAATGCGGCGCCACCATGCAGCGAACCCTTCTAGTTCGAAGAAGAGGGAGCATCTGGGAGGGTCAAAGGATGGGAATCAAGGCTTGCTGATGTACCTGCTGATGCTGGTGGTGTGGGCGCGCGATCTTCCCTCGTGAAGAGAGTTTCTGACGCAGATGCACAGATGAGGGGGTTGGGTTGGGTTGAGTTGGGTTGGGGGGCTACGGGCCAAGAGCCAAGGAAGTTGCGAGAGGTGACGGGACCAGAAGATCATGCATATTTGCTTTTTGCCAGGGGGGGGGAGAAATGCGGTGTAATTGGTTTCTGCAGCGGGGAATGAGGCTGCCCTGCGGCTCTACCACGTCAAGTGAGGCTGAGGGAGGAGGGGGTGAAGAAACAGAAAACCCACACCCCCCTTTTTTTTTTTGTGGGAAGGCAGATGAGTTGCGAATTCCCGAGGGAGTTGTCCATGGACATGGGAGGGTGCTCAGAATGTCCCCACCACGGTGAGTCTGTCTCAGCCTCTGCTATTCTCTTCGTCTTTCTCCATTCTCTCCCTCCGGCCGTATGAGTATAGATGTACTCTGTAACTCTCTCTCTCCCTCTTCCCCTCTCTCGATATCGGAGCGGCCCGTCATGGCCTGCTCCTGAAACAACAGGCATTTGTTGCGTTGTCAATCCTTCCACGAACGAGGCTAGACGAAGGAACAGGCATTGGTCCAGGATGACCACGGGGGGCAAGCAATCCACTCAGTGGAGTGAGTCGTGCAGGTTCCCTTCCCGGGTTTAAGCCCCGGTGGAGCGGGGACGCTGCCACTCGTCGAAACGACAACCCCCCGGTTGATGACTCCGGAGGGAAATAATTTAACGGTGGAGCCTGGGAGTGCTGGACTGTGCGACCCCTAATCCTCCGAGGGAGAGAAGAGGAGGAGGGAGAGATTGTGTGAGTTAGGGAGGATTGAAGTGTATAGTGTAGAGTAGAGTGTAGAGTAGTGCAGAGTAAAGAGCAGAGTACAGAGTACTCAGTCAGCAGACTTGCACTTTCACTTTCCTTGCGGGGAATTCACTTCTTGGAGCCTCGGGTTCCAAAGGCCCACTCAGTTTCCAAGAGCCTCAATCAACACTTTTTTTTTTCTCTTCTTCTTTCTATTCGACATTGCTCGTATTTTTCCTGGTATTTTTTTATTGCCTTTTTTGATTGTATTATTTTTCCCCTTCTAATTTTTCACTGCTTAACTCTTACTCTTTTTGGTCTTATTTGATCATCTACACCTCTGCTTGCCTTGAAGGAGCCGCGCTTAGCTCAGAACTTCCCCTCCTCTCTTCCCCCCCCCGGCTGGAAATCTACGGT
>JAVMSB010000275.1:0-43632 GCA_031761475.1 Penicillium pancosmium | reverse complement strand
ATATAAAGGTATACAGACTAGTATAATATTATTTTCAGTACAGATTTGATTGAATTGAGGTGTAAGATAGCTACCGTACCTATTAAGGATCAATAGCCAAAATTACCTTTGTATATATAAAGTAGTATATAGAATAAAGACCTTTTGGAGCCAGTGAAGGCTGATTTTATTGGTAGTCTAGCTATTATTTGATACTTTGATTTACTAATCCCTAGGGAGATTTGATAATTCAAACTAACCAGTGATATAAACCTGGTATTTGAATATAATACAGGGCAGCAGTGAATAGCTGTCTGTGTATATTGTTTTGATTGTAGTAACCTATTCATAATTTTCTGGCTGTAGAATTGATCACCAACTATAGTATTCTGCTTGTATAACCACCTTTTGTAATAATATAAGGCCTATAATAAATCTAGTCTTATCAAAGTTGTAGATATCCTCCGGTTGGATACTGTTCTTATCAATTATATATTGTACTGTCATGAACCACTCTTTTATAGACTTTGGATCCTTATTAAGAGTACACTGATAGTTATATCACTTTGAAAAGCGCGATCGAAGCTTATCGCGCTGTTTCACAAAAGTTGATATCCAATTAACGCCAACAGTTAATAGGGGGGTTGTTCCACGCACTTTTAGAAGAATATTAGCTATCTCTCGTACGGTAGAAGGCCTCGGCGCTGCTCTACGTAAATCCATAGAGATAATCCACTCAGTAAGTGAATCCTCCTCGTATAGAGTTATTTTATAGCTATTTGGGCGTGTATCGGCGAGTGAGACTGTGCCATGGGCATACGTCTGTAAGGTAGAACGCAGTATAGCATAGAGCTTCGCTGCTGCGCGAATAGATTTGATACGGCCATTTTTTATATCATCAAGGGCTAATAAGATCTTGCCCTCCTGATTGGCCGATTTCTGCGAAGATACAGTACGAATTGGTGGCATGGTAGGCGGTTGAATTAGGTAGGGTGGTAGGAAGACGCGATTTTGGATGGGGTGGCCAGCTCGGCCGTGGATTACGTTAACACGCAACGTCGGCTTTGTAAGCCGTTTACCTAATAAAGCCAAGCAAACTGGAAGTGTATCGGACTAGTAACAGTATTCATGTCGCGACATCCGAGCACTGTTCCCCCGCAAATATACCGCGTCGCACGCGTCAGGCTCTCCAAAACTCTACACGCACCACTCCGAGGTCAAACATTCCAACCTTTCAAAATGGGCTTAGACAACCACACCAAGCTTCCTCTAGGATACAGTCTTCACGATGGCTACCCTTCCGTTCCTCACTATCTAGACCTTCGTGCAGTATCCGGTCTGTCTCCGAAAACACAATCACAGGCAACCGCCATTCCCACGGGAAGTTGGTATGGTTGCTACATCACATACGACGCACCCGGCGAGGAGCCATTGCCGATCGGAATGGGAAGAATAATAGGTGATGGGGGCTGGTATTTCCATATCGCAGATATGGCTGTTCATCCAGAACATCAGAGGAAAGGGTTTGGGGGTCTGATCCTCAAGGCGCTTCTTCAGAGAATACATGCAGAGTCCCCTGCAGATGGCAAACCCTACATTACGCTATTTGCCGATGAACCTGGACGAAAATTGTATTACAAAAATGGATTTGTGGACTCGGCACCAGGGGAATTAGGCATGGCTTGGAAGCCATAGTGCATATACAACAGGAAAAACAAATGTCAATCTACATGAACTCCGCTTTTTTGGCTATCTTGCCTCTCCCGGTGATGAATGATCATAATAATTATCCCCCGAGTCTGAACGCCACCTACGAGGTCGGTTTCTCTATGGCAGGACTTCTACTTCTCTAGGGCCTCGGTTACCATTTTGACTTTTCCCCGACATGGGCGGGGGGAGAGATCCGCAGGATTATTCCAGATTCGCGAACTCACAGACTCAAAAAGGCAGTGGGGCACGATCAATCATTGTATGTATCAGTACTATTCTCTCATTTTTTTTCAGCCCTTGTAGCAGACACGGCATCATAGTTATCCCCGTGTATGTTCTCTGAGTCCCCGGGTTCCCACAGTCTGAGTCCTGAATTCTCTTCTAATGATACTCCGAGGGTACACAATATAGGGTCGTCACATCTCTATTTTTCCCCATGAATATTCAATGCAATGGATCGATAAGGTCGCCGTCCGCCGAACATGCCATCAGGGGGTTCAAGTTAGCTTGGGACCATTTTTTGCCATGGTGTTTCCTTCATTTTTATTCGACGATGGCCCACAGAGGAAATACGAGGAGGAGGAAAGTATTTCAAAGTCCTGGTGAGCATATCGATTTTTTTCAAGAGAGTTGCTTTGTGGTATACGATGAAGAAATTGTGGATATCTATTCTATTCTAATCAATCTCGGTATCTAAACATCAGTGGATCCGAACCTTCGTAATCAATACGATGGTCCTCCCTGAGGAGATGTGTATTGAGCATAGCGTAAGTTATGCAAGCCCGTTTCGCACGTGTGACCAATCATTGGCTCGTAGACGTACTAGGTGGGGTCGCTTACAGAGTTGTGTGGATGTTGCACCAAACAAGGTATGCGATCACCAGGAGACACGGGATCATGGATCCGCTCATCAGCCGATGGATCCGCGTTTGGGTTGACTGCCCAAACCGTATAAAAGGGTGCCTGGTAACTGACCGGCTTGGATGATCGATCTCGAGGCCGTCGCCCTATACTCGTACGCCTTTCACGATGCGAGTCAACGTTCTCTCTGCGCTTGTCGGGTCTCTTGCTCTCGCCAAGTCTTCTTTGGCAGTCAACATCATCTCGTCGAATGATGACGGCTGGGCGGAAGTGAACATTCGTGCCTTCTTTGACGCTTTAACAGAGGCCGATCACTCAGTTGTTGTCTCAGCGCCGGCAGAGGACCAGAGTGGAAAAGGTTCGCTGGGTATTTGCCACCAGCTTCTGCCACTGTCACTAACTTATATCCCACAGGGTCCTCCCAGGGTACTCCAACGACACTTGATGAGGCGTGCGAGTTCAACAGCTGTCCCTCTGGTAGTCCGGCTGTGGGGCATAATGCCTCAGAGCCTCGTCTGAATTATGTCAATTCTTACCCTGCAACTTCAATGAAGTATGGTATCAACTCGATCGGTCCTCAATTTTTCGATGGCCCCCCCGATCTTGCGGTCGCGGGACCAAATGTACGTATTTGAAGCACTAGTTATTCATCACGAAACTGGTACTGATATCAGCAGGTTGGTTCCAACATCGGACTCGCGGTTTACATCTCCGGCACGGCTGGAGCAGCTACCTACGCGGCGCATTATTCTGGCATTCCTGCCATCGCATTTTCTGGAGCGACTGGCTCTCAGACAGCTTGGAACGCCTCTTCAACCTATCCTAATTATAGCCAGGTCTATGCAGATGCGGCTACCAACCTCACCAACCACCTTATCGCGGCCGGGAAACCCTACCTTCCAAATGATGTATGCCATTCGCACCCTACCTAAACACTTTGGACTAACGAAATATTGTAGATTTGGCTGAATGTCAACTTCCCGTCTGTTTCGGACTCCGAGTGCACAAAAGCCGAAGACATTTCTTTTGTGTTGTCGCGCATTCATGTTGCGGTACCTCTAATCACACCGGACGATGTTACTACTTGTGGTGGAGATCGACTGCCAAGCGAGATTGGAGTCTCTTTGACCTCGGGATGTTATGCAAGTGTGTCAGTTGGCATGGCAGGTACCAAGGGAGATGCAAACGCCACTATGCAGGAGATTGTTCTGAAGAAATTCAGCAACCTGCTCACTTGCCTGCCTTGATTGGCGGAAATTCTCCATGTATATAGTGCAATACCCAACACATAGTAGTGCAACTCTGATTTCCATGCATTTTAAAAAACCATGACGCGGTTTGCTATTCCTATTTAAGAATACGTGATATCCTTGCGATGTCAACTGAAGCCACGTGCGGGGATTAGATTGCTGTGGATAGAACGGTGCCTGCATGAGTCTTCATGGGGCTAGAAAGCCATTTGCAAGCGAAACAAAGAAAGTCAGGTGAAACGAATCACTGATAATCGCGAACCCACGGGGATCGACCTCCTCAGAAGCTAGCGGGGTGGTTCTCGGCCACTATCCCGATTCGGGATCGACGGCCGCTGACCGTTTTCAACTCGGTTATTCTCCGGTTCTGCAGAGTTCGGCGATTTTACCATATTGGTTCGAAGCAGCTCTTGATAGGAAGCTTCTGAGACGATCTTGAAGAATATAAAGATGGCTGTGGGAAAGGAGAATGGTAAATCACAAAATAATATTCACAATGGAAAGGGTGTCAAAAATGATATCTCAGTTATTTCTCAGTCTTTTATTTATCACCCATTTATCCGCGGCATCTGCCCGACGAGGATTCTCTCGGCGAGGAACAGTCGGTTCCGATGACATCGTCGGCTTTGCACAGACTGTCCCGTCGGGCACAACCGGTGAAGTCTATCTGGCTTACCAACCAGATCTGTATGTTGTCAATGGATGCGTGCCATTCCCGGCCGTTGATGCAGACGGAAACACCAAGTGAGTATTGAGGGCCCCAGACCCACTGATATATAGCCTGTGGCTAATGATAATAGTGCTGGGCTCGATATAACTGGCGCTTCGGACGGGGACTGCAGTAGCAGCACCGGCCAAATTTACGTGCGAGGACAGACTTCTGGCGATTACTACGCGTTACTCTACTCTTGGTACATGCCAAAAGATGAGCCCTCATCAGGCCTCGGTCATAGACATGATTGGGAGGGCGTGATTGTTTGGCTGTCTAGTTCTACAAGTACAACGGCCGACAACATTGTTGCTGTCTGCCCTAGCGCCCACGGTGGTTGGGATTGCTCGACAGATGGCTACACTCTTGATGGAACTGCACCGTTGATTAGATATTATAGCATCTGGCCTGTGGATCATCAGTGTGGACTTACCACCACAGTTGGTGGCACACAACCCCTAATTGCCTGGGAATCCTTGCCAGCTGTTGCACAAAGTGCGTTGGATACCACTGATTTTGGCGACGCAAATGTTCCCTTCAATGATGGAAATATAGACTCAAACCTGGCAAAGGCTACGTTTTAGATTCCATAAAGGCCGAGCCAACTCTGCTGTATTTGAGAACAATCAACAAAGGGATATTGGTTTCGCGTTCTATGATCTATGTGTATTTATAAATTAACCCAATAAAAGTAAAGAATTGGAAGATATTAAAAAGAAAAATGCCGCACGTGAAAGCAAAAGGAAAGATGCAATGATCAACATGATGAAAATGAATGTTCGACAGCGCGGATGCAGTGCTAGGGCCTGCAAAGCCGGTTTAAGACGGAAAGAGGACCTTTCACTCGGATCGGGCGCTTTTGGTTTTCTTGCTTCTGAGCTTCATCATAAAAAACACAAGACCATACGAGGTAATGCAAAAGAGGGCAGTAATTCCGGTCTGTTTACAATGTTAGAAAGCTGACGATGCAAAATGGGTTAGAACACTCACGTCTCTCCAAGAGTAGTACTTCTCTTGTAAGTTGAAAGTTTTGGCGTAGTCAGCACCCGTTGAGTATTGACAAAAGGAGCAAGAATTCGTTGAATTTGAATCCAACAAATAGCCGGCCTGGGTTGAAAGAAAGTCTGTCATGTATTCACCACATGTCTGACCGGATGGAGCGGTAAACGTGATGTATTCGGATGGTTCACATTGAACCTTGACATCCCAGAGAACTTCTCCAAGAAGTCCACCCACAAGATAGGTGAACGGGTCAAGGTAGTACATCCAATAGCGCCAGAATGGTTGCATTTGACTGTAGGGCACAACAACTCCGCAGAAGCTGACCAACCCAGCCCCGATCAGGACAGGGTTCATAACCGCAGCAAAATACTCATTTGGCGCGTAAGCGGCAATAGCTTGGCCAATCGAAGTATACAGAAACTCGTAGACTGTTCACGGTTTAGTTAAAACTGATCTGGACTAGCAATATTGGAGAGATAGCACGTACATATCATTTGAAGATAGAAGTGGCCTGAGATACTGGCGAGAGTTTGAAATCCGGCAGTGAAGTAGAAGCAGACAAAATAGAGCGTCGCACAGATGATGAGATAAGGAATCTCGGTGATAGTCTGGGCACCAATGAAAGCAATCCAGTGATAGGTTTTTGACTGTCAGTTATTTTTGGTGAGTAAGTTTTCCGTAGCCTGACAATCGGGGTATGGCCTACCTTCTTTTCGCGAGTCTCAAATATATCACGGTTATGCAAGAAGAAAGGCTGCATCTGGTTAATGCAACCAGGAGCGACAAAAATAAAGTTGAAAATGGCGAAAAGTCGCAGTTGAAGGGAAAAGGTGCCGTCTCCTATCTTCCAAAAGGTGAAGCCACTGAATAAAGCCGCGAAGATATGGAGAATCATCTTGTTCCACATATAATCCTTTCTGATGGTTAGTGATTTTCACCAAAGGACGTTTCAAACGATCATTACAATGGATTTTGCTTACAGGTGACCGCCAAATCTGAATTGTAAGGCGTTTTGAAACCATCTTGAACTGAAACCAACGTGAGGTAGCAAAGTCCGCAGTATCCTCCACATAATTGGGATCGGCCATCCCGGCCGCATTCAAAGCATCAAGCTCTTCGAGTGCCATTTTTCGCTCTTCTGAGTCTTTCCAAACGTCGACCCAGTCTGCGCCATTTTTCGCACTTCCTTGAATGACATCGATTATATGTTCAGCCGGATTGGCATCTGGTGGACACGGGGCACCGTTGCGTGAAAAATAATCCAAAATCTTGTTCGAGTCTTGGCCAGCTAAGGAACGGTTAGCTCTAGAATAGCTCGATTTATGGACTAAAATGCTTACTTTCGCCAAAGTAAGTCATCTTACCGCCCTTTGCCAGCAGCAAAAGGCCATCGAATGCATCGAACAGAACGGCAGAAGGCTGGTGAATCGTACACTAGAGCAAATTAGTCTTCACCATCGGCAAACGTTTAAGAAACGATTTTACCAATACAGCTTGTCCTCCATCGACAAGCTTCCGAAGAAATCGAACAATGTTATAAGCACTTTGGCCATCCAGACCAGAGGTTGGTTCATCCAGGAAAAGCAAGGTGGGCTTAGCCACGAGCTCAACACCGAGAGTTACGCGCTTGCGTTGCTCAATACTGAGACCAGCTCCAGGCACTAGAAGTATTTAGTAACTACTGGGTCATCTCATTGCGTAAACTTGAGACTTACCTCCAATCAGCGCATCACTGATATCGCGAAGCTCCAAAAGATTAATGATGTGGTCGACATAGGCAATTTTATCTTCGTAGGAAGTACTGGATGGTTGCCGAAGTACCGCAGAAAAGATAAGTGCTTCTCGTACGGTCGCGCTTGATTCGTGCACATCCAACTGCTCGCAGTATCCAGTCATTCGCTGAAAGCTGATCCCTTGCGGGCGTCCATCAATGAGGATTGATCCGTAAATTTCACCAGAATCTTTGCGTTGCGCAAGAACATCGAGTAACCTGGCAATCGATTCGTTAGAAGCCTTTATCAGATACAAAAATATTTTTTTACTCACGTTGTTTTCCCAGCACCAGAGGCTCCCATCAGAGCAACCAGGTTACCAGGTTTTACAAAACCAAAAACCTTGTCAAGCAACTGTTTCTTTTCTCCATTGAAGAGAACATGATAGTCAAGATTGTTCCATGTAAATGTCGAATGCTTGACCGAGCCCCGAAGAGCGCCCATGTTTCCAGACTGCTCGTTTTTGGCTGGCGTCTCGTTTTCGCCCAACTGATGCTTATTCTGGCTTCCACGTTTGTAAAGCAAGACCGAGGACCCACCTTGGCTATTCTTCCACTCGAATCCCAGCGAGGTAAGACCAATGAAAAATATCCAAAAGCCAATGATAATACCAAAGCTGCGCCAGATGTGATGGAATGAATAGCTGTACTGCTCCCGAATATAGGCTTCCCCGCTAATCATGCCGTCCTTACTTCCGGGGACCGAGCATCCCCTGTGAAGCGATACTGAGCTAGAGTAACCTGCGCCGTATGGGATGTAATCGGGCTCGATACATTGGAACTCCCGCCCAACAAACTCGTTCGCCATGAGCGCCTCGAATGCATATGCTCCTGGGTTCAAGTAAAATATCCAACGGAACCAAACGTGCATGCTTTCAAATGGAATCAGGTATCCTGTCATTTCCTGTGTTAAAAATTATTGAGAAAGAAGAGAAATATAGATTGACGTACCTCCGTAAACAAAAAAGACAGTGGAGAGCAAGCCGGAGATCTTGGAGGCATTTCCAAACTTCTTGCAAATCGCACCAACTGAACGGAAAAGCTG
Source organism: Penicillium pancosmium (assembly GCA_031761475.1). Lineage (NCBI taxonomy): Eukaryota > Fungi > Ascomycota > Eurotiomycetes > Eurotiales > Aspergillaceae > Penicillium > Penicillium pancosmium. The sequence continues at coordinate 35,305 of JAVMSB010000275.1, read as the reverse complement.
AGAAAAGCACAGGGTCTGGGCGATGATGATGATCCAGAATGTAAAGAATCGCCCAGCATCCATCTGAAGGGCTGACATAAAGTACAGAATGAGCGCAAAGCATGTCACCTGCACCGTAATGACTGGGATATCCGTTATGGCGTTTGCGATGCAGAAGGCCGTCGGACGGTAGAATCCGAAGCGCTTTTGCCGAGAAAGAATTGGGCGGCCCATGAACGACTTTGTCGTTTCAGAGAGTGACTCAAGAAGGAAATAAAGGACGGGGAAGAAGAGGACACCGGGGCGCAGAAAGATAGAGCTACTGTCTTCGGCAAGGTTGTAGAAGAGGGAGCCGCAAACCAAAGCCTGAAGGATAGCCGAGACGACTTTCACCACCAGGGAGAACTTGTCCCCCCACATGATCTGGAATTGTCGAACAGTACAAGAACCGACTTGCTCCCAGAGCCCTGCGGTGTAAACACTCTTCTGCCGAGGCATATGATGCTTTCGCTTCTCTCTAGCCACGGCAAGTTCCAGATCGTCAATTTCGTGAACAAGCTTTTCCGTAGGCTCCATGGTATCAATCTGGTCACGATAGATTGAGCTTTGGTGGTATCTTTCCTCAAATTCCTCAGGAGTGTTGGGGACCTTTGCCTCCCACCCGGAGCGAACAATACGCTCCGTTAGGACGGTCACCGAAGTAAGAAAGTCAGCAATATTAGCTCCCTTTGGGAAATCGAAGCCCATTCTTTCAAAGTACTCCCTTGCTAGAGCACGTGGACCATAGAATGTCACTCTTCCTTCGGCGAGAACCAGAACCTTATCGAACTGGTCGTAGATACCATTACCGGCCTGATAGGTGGTGGCAATCATAGTCTTTTCATTTTCGTCTGCTTCACGGCGCAGCATACGAGCAAATTCAACCGCAGCTTTAGAATCCAAGCCTCGAGTGGGGTTGTCCCACATTTGAACAGGACTCTACTCACTCAGATCGTTAGCTTCGTCAGGATTTATGAGAAATCATGACTGGGGATAGAACGAACCTGTCCTGCGAGAACTTCAGCAAGTGAGACACGCTTGCGCTCACCTCCAGATACTCCACGAATGAACTCGTTGCCAACAAGAGTCTTTTTCGTGTGGCCGATTCCCAACGAGTTGAGAATGTCATCTCTTTTTTCGCTCACAAAAATATTTCGGTCGGTCAACCCTGGGGGTCTTTCATATGGAATTTTATTTCGCAAAGCGAATTTCATGGTTCGATTGACAGTAAGCGTGGGAAAATGCAGATCGTCTATTTCCAGTTTTCGTTAGTGACGTTTATATTTAGTGATATTTTGGGAAGCGGACCTTCATTATTGAACATGATCTGTTGGCGGTATTTCTTCGCGTCTCTGTAGTCCAAACTTCCGTACATGGTGTCTCCAATGATTTCGTCGAAAGTTTCGCGGTCATTTGAAAGCACTCGAAGAAGTGACGTGCAGCCGGAGCCTGGTCTACCAAGCACGAGGAGCTGCGTATTTCAGTCAGCCCCAGTCCTATAAATCTTTGAGCAGTCGGTATTTACCATTTCGCCTGGTCGCACTTGACCGGAGACATCTTTGAGAATTGACTTTGAAATTGTTAGCTATGTGTTGTATCTTTTCCATATCACCCTGCGTACCCTTTTTGACTTTTTCTTGTTGAATAAATTGCCAAGCTGACGTGGGTCAACTTCCGACCAAAGCGTGTCGCCTAGGGCAGCATCGGGTGCTGTAACTCGGACAGTGAGGTCGCGAAATGTGACAGTCAAGCGTTTGCGAATTTGGCTGTTGCCGAATTCCACATCCACTGGTGTTGCGGTCCCGGATGAAGGTGTCTCCATGCTGGTGATGATGCTATATGAGCAACAAGCGCCTCTTTACGGGCGTAAACGCTTAATATACAAGCTTAAATAGCTGTTTGTATTTGACGAACTTGATAATTCGATAAATCTCAGCCGGCACGATCTTTTTTCTTATATCTCAACACGCAGATTGCTCTTTGTGCATCTAGATCCATATTTCCGAAGATGTGGGTCGTGGCTCTAGGATAAGGGGATTGCGGATCTAAATGGCGCGAGCTGTCATTAAAATGGGCCCCGGATATACTGAGTCACATTATATGGCCAGGTGAGCAAATCACATTGCTAGAGAATTTTATAAAGCCGAGCACGGCAATATATCATTTTCGCCGGATATAATGGTCTGCATATATGTATCTTCCACGCCCTTCCCTGATCAATAGCCTCCCAGTCCGAGTCCCGAGTGATCCACGGCGATCCACTTGGGATTAATTCTCCCGTTTAGAAAACATCTGAATGATTTTCCCGCTCCCGGATATACAAATTTGATTTGTTAGCTCCAGGGCTTCAGTGTCGACAAGCTTTGTTGGGTTGGCCATATATTGAGTTGCGTTAAAAGGTAGGCAATAAGTCTTGATACCATCACTATTGCTCGGAATGAACACAAAATCACGCCAGAGTCAAATTTAGAACCCGTGATGGACGTTCAAGGTCTGCAGTATAGGTATGAATTGTTTTTGTCGTATGATGAAATGCTACGCTCAATTATTTAACTCCGAGCCGAGGTTAAGTTAATTGTGGATGTTTTAAGACGTCCAGTTTATGCTTGCGATTTAATAGATTCACTCCACTCGCTAGAAGGAGAGCATTCACAAAATTATCAATAAAATAAGCTATGAATAGAATGGTAAGACATAAATTAGCTTTTCCTTGGCATTGCCACGAGTCTATTGGGGAGCCGAAGTGCCAATGGGAGGGTAAATAGAAAAGAAGGCTTCTAGATCCATAGTCGAGAAATCAAAATTCCAACCCATATCAGATTGTGTGAAGTCAAGAAGGTCCTCATTCGACCCTCCTGAACGCCCTGTTTCAGGGGATTCCAGAGGGAAATTCCACTGCGAAGCGGGAAAGTCTGGAAGTGGGCCGAGGAGTGAGTTCCCAGCGAGCGAAGCACCGGCTTGAATCTGCTGATTCTCTGCAACTCTAGAGCCCTGGGGTAAGGGCATTGAGTTATCGCGGCGAAGGGCATAGTCGTTTTCTTGACTTGCGTACGGTAACCATTCATATGATGGATTGATGTTACGCAGTACAGTTTGGATGGCTCCGATTGTGCTTTGAATTGGATCGCCCGCTCGCATTGTCGATAAGTTCTGCAGAGTCGCATACGCCCAGGGTAGATGATTGGTCGAAGCACTTGGATCGTGAAGTAGGTCGTAAATTATTGTGAAGACCGAGCTGCCCATGAAATAACCATGGTACCGCAGTTCCTAATGGGGTGTTTTAGAATAATGAAGAAACGAGGAGGCTCGTAATTATTAACACACCTTGACTAGGTCGTTGGCCTCAGAGGCTTCGCATAAGTGATGGATGGTTTTCCGGGCGGCAGAAAGAGCATGATTACAGGCTTCGTTCAGCCATGACGGAATTTCATTCGGGCGATTGTGAACCCGAGTAGCAGACTGGCTTGATGGCACATTCCTAACTCGTCGCCAATGCCCACGAAAGATGAGAAACGGCCGAAAAGTAAGTAGAACAGTATGGTAGTACACTAGGAAAGGTTAGATACAAATATCAAGAGAAATCGAAAAGAAACTTACGCGTGACAAATATCGTTTGCCGCACACCCAAGGAGCCCGTTCTGAGATCGGCATCAAGGCCGAAGCCTAATGCCTGTTTCATGTGCAACTCATGTGCACGGAGGTCTTCTGTGATTGACCGGGCAACTCGCCACATGTGCAGCAATGACTCGTGACTCTCGCTATAAATTTCTGTGGTCGATCGTGAGATTGTCTTGCAAAGCTGGACCAGTAGTCGGATGAACGGATCTTGTGGATATTCAATGGCAACGTCGCGCAATGACAATGAACTCGGTCGACCCGCGTGGAAGCAAAACCATCTAGAATAACATTGAGAAGAACGGCTCGGAGAATCACTGTGGGTTTCTTCACTTACGTTTCAAACATGTATAGTGACCAGAAGGTAGTTCGTCGCTCCTCAATATTCTCCGGGCTTTCAATATTGTCATGGGGGACATCCTTGTGTAGTCCTGCTGAAATAGCTTTTCGAGAAGCTACTCCGAGGTGCAAGAATGCGGAATTGGGCCGACCCTGTTCATTCTGATAGTTGGCGTTTAATCATGTCAGCTAAGAAGTCTATTCTCTAGGTGGGGATGGCGGAGAGACTTATCATGAGGACGGATATTTGAACGGTCTGCAAATTAACGACATCATCGTAAGTTGCAAGGGAAGCCTTGACACGGTCGTATAAGATATCACCCCAAGAGAAATACTCAGTACCGAGGGCTGCCGTCGCCAAAATGATCAGAACGATAGCTTGAGTCAGTGTATCGGGGTGGGCAGAAGGAGATGGGTCGTATAACCGCTCTAGGCAGCTTTCATAGTAGGCCTTTGGACGGTACGGCGTCATATGATAAAGGCTAGACAAGAATCGTGACATGAACACCCTGGCGAGGTCGTGAGGCAAAAACATGATTGGGGTATCTCCCCCTCCAGTTGATTTCCCAGGTTCATGATTATCCGGTGTGCCGAAGAAGATTCGTCGGAAGCTGAATAAATCCAAACCTGCACTGGCCTCATCCACGCCGCCTGATGGCTCTGGTTGTGCGGTCGGGTTGGAGACGAGATCCCTGTAGATGTGCTGCATCAACGAAAAATGCGAAGTCGGTCCATAATAGAGCTGCATCTGACAGGATGGCGATGCCATATGTGTCGCCGAGACACTATTCGGGAAATCATGCATGAACGAGGATCTTCGCTGCTGGGCTGGCTGGGCTAGCCCCGGAGAGGCTGCCGGGGGCTGGGTTTCATTTTGAGCCTCTTGATATTCGTGTTTCTTTCTTCTATGGCGGATGAAGTCCCGGTAGTTACAAGGTGTTTTTCTTTGCTGGCATGTTTTGCACCTTGAAGAATTCGTCAGACGTAATCAGCAGTCGGTGTCGCGTCGAGTTGGTCTCACGGGTTTAGGCCATTGCAGCGGATTTTGCGCTTTCGGCACTCCTGACAAGCCTTAGGAATGCGCCATCCGCTAGTGGGGTTATTTGAAACATCAGACATATCCGAGCCAAGTCCACTGCGGTGTGTTAACGCGATCCTGGCAGTTGTGGAAGGCTTTCTGTACTGTTGAGCGTTTGTTCTTTATCCGCGACATCCGTCTATATCCGGCTACACGTGACTAGCCTTGTATCCACTTGGGTTGTTTGCGCTTTTCTCTCTGAAGCTCTAAATAGTGTTTAAATAGGGACTGGGGCATCTCAGCACGCTGAGGACAATATGTGATTTCCACTGAATGTTACCGCTTATTTTTGTGAGCTTTCCATCCCGAACTTAAGGCTCGATCATTTGAAAACGAGACGCGTTGATGTCTTGTGCAAGGCCCCTTCTGCATATTCCTGCGCCCGGACAGGGCTTCCACGGTTTGTGAGATCGGGTTTGGGGATTAATTCAGTATATCCCAAAAATCGGTGTTTGAGATTGAGATGCTTCTAAACTTGGACGAACCAGGGTGTCTTGTTAATACGCGCGTTGCCACTGATTGCAAGAGCATTTGCAATCGACCAATCATTCTTAATATTTCCCTCGGAGTGGGGACGTCCCATCTTGACTCATGAAAAAGGAGGGAAGATAGCAATCGGCGATCACCCTATGAAGCTGAAAGTCTCGTCTATTTCTGCTGTCTTTATTTTACTATCCGATCGGAATAGACCCGCATCCGACGGAACGCACTCCGACTCAAACGTCTCTTGGCGATGGCGTCGATTTAAGTTAACGCATTTCTGGGTATTGGCCAGCGATAACTGGTACCGCGTGCCCAGAAATCTCGGGTGAAGCTCTCGGTACTTGCACTCCGGGTTTTTAATGGATCTCACCTGGCAATCTGCCGTGGAAACGAGGTCTGGGGTCGGGGTTCACGGATCGCCTTCAGCCCCAGAGAGTCTGGGGAAGCCGAATCCATAAGTTGTGGGGAAGCAGTCTTATGGCCCCGCCCATCAAATCCTGTCGTTGACTTTTTGACTGTTCGTAATCATATATCCCATTTATTACCCGACCATTCAGAGTTCTAGCCCCATTCATGGCGCTATCAACCCTTCCTACGAGTACTTCGTACTGATCTTTCATCCATGTAAACGAGGCTTGGCGACATGTCAGATGGTATCACAATGATTGATATCGGTTTAGACACAGCTTCCGATGCCTCCTTTCGCCAACGTTCGATTTATTATCCATTCTGAACCTCAAGACTGGCGCGCCTCGTCGAATCCTTACAAGAACCGAGGTGCGGGGGGCCAAAGCAATTGGCCCAGTGACGCATCTTTTCCCGTCTGCCAAGATGCACCCCCCCTTTCTTTCGCCTCCAAGCGTCAATTTTGGAGCTTGGCAATCCTAACATGGGGGATTCAATCAGCCGGCATTTCCCACGGTTCGAAATTTCCCCGCGACTCCAGATCTTACAGCTCGGGTCTTCCGGAATCCATCCCGGGCAAACTCAAGCCCATAAAAACCGCTGCTTGTGCTGACCTGCCAAAATCTATCCGCGGTTACTCAAACCTATAAGGACTGCAGTACCCCCTCGCTGAAACCCCCGTGTTTATCTTGCGCACTTGAATATTTTTTTTTGGTTTCCTTCTAACCAGTTGTTGGGGTCCAGCTCATTTTCCACCATGGCCACCTCCGCTGCTGCTGCTGAGTATGTCGGGGATGACAAGGCCATCGCAGACCACAAAGAGACATTAGCGAATGAGGTCGCTCGCGATGCCGCAGAGCGTGGCCATCTTGCGACTGATCAGTTCGGTCATTCTCTCGTGGAGTTCGACAAGAAAGCTGAATCGCGCCTGCGATTGAAGATTGATTTGTACGTTGTGCCTACAGTGGCGCTCATGTACCTCTTCTGCTTCATTGACCGCGCCAATATTGGTAAAAGATCCCATCACCAACTTTTCTTTGAATGTTCTTGCACTGACTGTCATTTCTGTTTTAAGGTAACGCGAAACTTGCCGGATTCAACACAGACCTCGGCCTGAAGGGATACGACTACAATGCGGTACTGTCGGTATTCTTTATCTCATACATCATCTTCGAGATCCCGTGCAATGTAAGCACGCATATACTTCAGCCATGCAGTTGACTTGTTGGCTGACAGACTATTTATTTTATAGATTGCTTGCAAGTGGATTGGGCCCGGTTGGTTCTTGCCAGCCACCACTCTGGGCTTCGGTATCTGTTCGGTTGCTACGGCGTTTACCCACGACATTCACCAGGTTTCCGGAGTCCGTTTTCTGCTGGGAATGTTTGAGGCCGGGTTGATGCCCGGTATCGCCTATTATCTCAGTCGTTGGTACCGTCGAAGCGAGGTAGGACTCTGCCATGTTGCCAGTTTGTAATTTCAAATACATTTGCTGACCCTCAGCAGTTAGCCTTTCGTCTATCCTGTTACATCGTCATGGCTCCCCTTGCCGGTGCGTTCGGTGGGCTGCTTGCCTCTGGCATTCTGCGCCTCGACAATTTCGCCGGTCTACGCACCTGGCGGATGATATTTGCCATCGAGGGTATCATCACAATTGCCATTGGTGTCATTTCGTTTTTCACTTTGACTGATCGACCTGAAACCGCCCGTTGGCTCACGCAAGAAGAGAAAGATCTGGCAATCGCCCGCGTTAAGTCCGAGCGTATTGGAACAACCGAAGTGCTGGATAAAATGGACACCGCCAAGACACTGCGCGGTATCTTCAGCCCAGTGACGATCACTACAGCGTTCATCTTTCTGCTGAACAACATCACTGTGCAAGGGCTGGGGTTCTTCGCACCAACCATTGTTGCAACTATCTATCCCAATGCTAGTGTGATTTCCCAGCAGCTTCATACTGTTCCGCCCTATATTGTGGGAGGATTCTTTACGCTACTTTTCCCCTTTCTCAGTTGGCGGCTGGATAGGCGACTCTTGTTTTTTGTCCTTGGCCCGCCGCTCATGATGGTCGGGTACATCATGTTCCTTGCCAGCAAAGACCCCATGGTTCGTTACGGAGCGACATTCATCATTGCAAGCGGTGCGTTCGCTTTCGGTGCGCTCTGTAATGCTAATTCATCAGCAAATGTCGTCTCCGATACTGCACGATCTTCTGCAATCGGCACCACTGTGATGTTTGGAAATATCGGCGGTCTGATTTCTACTTGGTCCTTCTTGCCCTTTGACGGACCCGATTATCACATTGGAAATGGTCTCAATTTGGCGACGGCAACAATGACCTTGATACTGGGTTCATTGATGTGGGTGTTTATGTTGTGGGACAACCGTAGACGTGAACGGGTTGATATTGGCGCTGCGCTGGCGGGTTTGTCACAGAAGCAAATTCAGGACATGGACTGGCGTAACCCGGCGTTCAAGTGGAGACCTTGATTGGTCTTGCTCCGAGTTTCTCTGTCATTTGTGTAGTGGTATTCGGTTCTCTTCCTTTAGTATGCTCTCATGAGATTAATATTAAGGAGATTGCGTCGTTGAATGCCCAACAGAATTCTTGTCCGATCTTCAAAGCGGTTATATTTTCCAATCTTGTGTTGAAATGTACGCTGTAGACACGGAGATATCCTCAGTAATCCCCGAGGTCCGTCATGCCCCATCGACTTCGTCCAATAAGCGCTGTCACCGCAGCGCTGCCTTTCTTGGGGACACAATGGTGGGGCCAGGGGCCAAAGATTCCCGGGACCGGGAAGAGTGCGGGAAGCAAGTCATAAAAGACATAAATAACGTCGTGCTGAGATCCCCTCTAGGATTCGCAAAAATATAAACCATCATCAATATGTCTTGCGAGGCCTGTCGAACCATCCCCCCTGTCATTGCCCAGGGATATACCCCCAAAGGTCAATACGAGACCATTGCGGGTCTTAACACCTGTAAGTGATCAACTCCAAGATTATTTCTGCGCCCCCTCCATGATTTCCAGTCTAATGATCGACTTGGAAAGACGTTACCGGCAAAACGGATGGCCGCATCGGGATTGTGCACGTTTACGATGTCTTTGGACTGGCCAACCAAACCCTCCAGGGCGCTGATTTGCTGGCTGCACGGCTGAACGCTGTGGTATTGGTACCTGATTTCTTCAAGGGCGATGCACTCGAAGCACATATGATTCCTGCCGACACCGACGAGAAAAAGAAGCGAATTGGCAGTTTCTTAGCCACAAGCGCAAATGTTGAACGCAATTTGGGGGTTCTGCTCGCTGCGGTTCCGGAGTATCGGGTGCGGTTCCCCTCAGTCAACAAATGGGGTGCCAATGGTCTTTGCTGGGGAGGAAAGGTGAGTCTCGACGCAAACTTGGTGATTGTGCTATGAGGCAATGTTGACATTCACAACGCAGTTGACGATCCTAGCGTCAGGTTTCAACACCCCTTTTGCAGCCTCGAGTCAATGCCATCCCGGGTACGTATATTTTGCTCTTCTTGCCTCTGCGAAGTTCGAAAGCTTATTCAATATAGCCTGATGGATGCAGCTGATGCCCAGTCGGTCGCCATTCCTCACCTCGTACTTGCATCGAAGGATGAGGAATTTGAAACGGTCGCAGCATATCAACCGCTCGTGGCCCCCAAGGGCGGCGCTGTCGAGACTTATTCAACGATGTGGCATGGTTGGATGGGTGCTCGGGCGGATCTCGAGAAGGAGGAGAGTCGTGCGGAATATGTGCGCGGGTGAGTTGATCTCGAGAAATCCCTAGTCAAACGTGAAAAATCCATCGGTCACGTCGCTAAAAGTTTAACAGATACACACAGCTGGCCGACTTTTTCGAGAAGCACCTTGCCTAGTGCCAGGATAGCTGATCGACAAATAGCAATTCTCGCCACCTCTACAAGAGCTCAATATCATATGAAATGGCTGTGTACCAACAGGCCAGAATCAAAATCAAGTACTAGTAATTGCTTCAGTCTACCTAGGTATTCCCGCTGGCGTATCTACTGACTGGTAGTAGTAGATACTGGTAGTACTACTAGTAGTCAATATATCCATTGATATCCTTGGATTCATAGATCTCCAGAACACTTGAAGTTGTACCGGTGTCTCCGGGCCGCAACCACATTTTCCCCATTTTAGTTTATATTTTAAACAAAAGATACAATAGACGAGTGAGCTGCCTCTTTGCAAGGTTTATATTTATGATTAGACTGAGAAATGCATACACAAAAATATCGAGACTTTTGCAGATGCTGGAAATTTGCCTCGCAAATCTTTCCCGATTCGTCAATCCCGGTACCGGCCCGCCACCGGATCGCAGAAAACATTCGCCTCAGCAAAAAGAACACACTAAACGAACAAAAGGGGAAAATGGATGAGATCTGTGGACTACTAAATACAATGGATCGCCTGTAATTTAGAAGCTGTAGAGTGAATGAAGCTTGACAAGATTTCACTTTCATTTTCATTTTCATCTTCATTAAGTGATGGAAGTTACAAACGCCGACCAGCACCCAACCGCACCTCAAAATGACGCTCATAACGACTCGGAAAAGGGGAATGCAGATGCAAATCCTGTGGTGACAGATACACCATATAGCGTGCTACCAGCAGGCGAGAAAATCTTCGTGATCATTGCAGGCTCTTTTGCGGCTCTGATCTCGCCACTTTCAAGCAGCGTCTACCTGCCGGCGCTCGATTCGCTGGCGCGTGATATGGACGTCTCGGTTTCACTGATCAATTTGACCATCACGACCTACTTGGTACGCTTGTGAGACTTGTTTCGCTCAAGGAATGTTAATACTAACTTTATTTAGATATTTCAAGGGCTGGCCCCATCCTTCTTAGGAAGTTTCTCTGATGGCTATGGAAGACGACCGGCCTATATCATCGCCTTTGTGATTTACTTGGGAGCCAACATTGGGCTCGCACTTCAAAATAGTTACTCGGCTTTAATGGTTCTCCGGTGCCTGCAATCCGCCGGAAGCAGTGGCACTATCGCGCTCGGTAGCGCTGTCGTTGCGGACCTGACGACTCGAGCGGAGCGTGGAAAGTACATCGGTTACGCGGGCATGGGAATCGCCTTGGGCCCAGCACTCGGCCCTGTTATTGGTGGCCTGCTGGATCACTTCCTTGGATGGAGAGCCATATTCTGGTTTTTGGTCATTCTTTCAGGGTCTTGTTTTATCATCACGCTCATCGTCTTCCCGGAGACTTGCCGGGCGGTGGTAGGGAATGGGTCAGTTCTTCCACCCCGATGGAATTGGCCTTTCTGGGCCTTCATTATACCTCGATCTCGCTTCCGAGGAGCCGAACATCCACCGGACCCGAGTACCGTCCAGGTACTCAAGCATCGTCCGAATCCGATCTCTTCTTTGCGCATCGCTACCCAGCGAGAGGCTGGCTTAATTCTGCTCTATGGCGGCCTGTTGTTTTCAGGATACATGGCTGTACTGAGTACACTGAGCACGCAGCTTAGTTCTCGTTTTGGATTCAATTCTATCCAGGTTGGACTTTGCTATCTGCCACTCGGAATGGGGAGTATCAGTTCCCGGTTCACGGTCGGTAAGCTCCTGGATTGGAACTTTCGACGCGAGGCGCGCATCCAAGGCATGTCGATTCAGAAAAATCGACAGCAGGACATCGATAACTTCAATATCGAGAGAGCCCGGCTGACGATCTCTATTCCCATGATATACTTTGCGTCTCTTTGCATTCTTGCTTATGGTTGGGTGATGCAATTCCGTACCTCCCTGGCGGGACCCATGGTGATGCTCTTTTTCACCGGCATGGCCACCACGGGCGCATTCAACGCGCTGAGCACGTTGATTGTGGATGTCAATCACCATAGCGCAGCTACGGCTGTCGCAGCCAACAATCTCTGCCGTTGCCTGATGGGTGCCGCGACCACGGCCTTCGTATCACCCCTAATCGAAGCCATCGGCTTGGGATGGACAGCTACTTTGATTGCTGGACTATGGGTTCTTTTCAGCCCCATGCTGTGGTTAGTATATCGCCGAGGTCACAGTTGGAGACAAAAGGCAACTCTGAAAAAGCAGCAGAAAGCAGAAAACCGCGGACCATGATATCCTTCATCGCTGTCAAAGAAACGAAGTGGTATATCGGATGTGATTTCTTGCATGACCCGACCATAAATATTGGACATAGATAGATATAGAAGACAGGGTCTGGACTGCTCAATACATTACATACTATGCCAGGCATCAAGTGGTCATATAATTAGGATTCTTCAACTCTGTGTTATGTATGAAGGGGTTGTTCGAATTTGGGTGGCATCGAGGTCATTCAGCCTTGGAAGTTGCTCTGCCCAGCTAGCATTCTGACTCCAAATTATAGGATATCTTCAAACCATGTAATAAATCTGTCATAAGATGAAAAGTGGATTGGCTGTTGCTGTTGCCTAAAACTGCTGCCTGGGGCCGCTGACTGTGTTCTGCATTATTCACTCAAGGTTAACTTGAAGTGTCACGCAGCAAATCTACCTTCTTTACCTGCCAAACAATAGCTCATTGGAATACGTTTACTTACCTGGTTTCCTAATTCAACGAGGAAAAATATCTATCGCTGGGATGTCCTGTCTAGAGAGCCACTATCCGCCGAAACTGAGTCGCGAAGAGAAGCGAGCGCAATATGTTATGAATAACTCCCAGGAGACATGGAAGGGTCTGCGTGATGAAGCAGTCAATATCGGCAGCCAATTTGTGAATTTTGAGATTGAGGTCACTCAGATCGAAGAGCGGATACATGATCTGTGGGATGAACTCATCCATGCGGCAATAGCTATTCCGACAGGAGGCGTGGAACACGATCGTTTGGTGACTTTGGTGTTGAGTACGCGTGAAATGGGCGTTCTGGCTCGCAGGGGGGAATCGACCAATCCACATGAATCCTCGTACGGCGAAGAAGCGATTCTACCCAACGGTCAGCGACTATGGATAGACCTCCCCTATTTTATCGAGGACATCCAGGTTTTCTGGACACAAGAATCGGTGTTTCTTGCTGCCCAAAACCGGGAGAATCTAGCCACATGGACGGCAAAAATATGTTGTGCATCCGGTGTCTTTGCAAACGAGCTGAGTAGCGTGGCGTTGTGGCTCTTTAAGGAGACTTTCGAGATCTCCAGGCGATCCGATAAGTCGGAACCCGGCGGCAGTGCTGAACAGATCCCCGTGATCGAGCTGTTACCTGCCTGTACAGCTTGGATGCAATTCAACAATTTTAAATTGGTTCAACTCGCGGTGGCCAATCGCGAATCTCAGTCTGCGAGCGAAAAGAGTCTAGGGGCGTTAACACTGCCGGGTGAACTAGCCAAGAACGCGCAAATCCCGGCGAACGGGTTTAGCATCCCAAGGTGGATCTTTTGGAGGCAGCGACTGAAAGACCTCCACAAGGGTGGAGACGCACAGATGATGAAGATGACAAGAGGCTGTTTCGAGGCAATGATATTGACGGGAATACACATCGGGGTTGCTGTGCCAGGAGAGAGAAGGTACCTGAATAATTTATTTCGGGCACTCGATGAGGAGTTGGCGTCACGAGAGGTGAAAACTTCGATTGGCCCTGAAGATATTGCTATTGATATGAAGTGGGCCGAATCGGACGAAGAGAATGCTTAGTCCGGAAAAAAAAACTTTCTTTGTGCCTGTGCTTTTGTTACAATTTGCCCCCTTTATTTTCGCGGGTTAAGACGCAGAATGAAACAGCGCTTCCCTGGAAAATTGAAATGCCCTTCAGCAGATGTTTCACTTTTCGTATTCGGATTTGCCCCGCTGGCTTTGATTAGCCCATCTTTGTAGGTGGGGAAGGTGAGAAAGCGTGGTTTTTGATGAAAAGAGGAGGATAATGGACCAACATAAGTAAAAGCATAATGATATTCATAATATAATCTGTATAGAAGCACTAAATACAGATAACGCTGATCAAGAAGGATTATCTGGGGATGCCGATCGTTGTAAATGCCGATCGCTGATAGTTCTGCAAGAATTGGGCGCAGCATTGACTGAACAGGATACAATACACGATCAGGGTAGAGATGACGCCCGATTGTGGAGAAGAGTCATCTAGAAATATCTTTTTAAACCAAACAGGCTCATCAGAAAACCCTCGAATCTGGGGAAAGACAAGCATCAAGGCTGATTTGGTGTTTATTTCTGCAAATGCGTGATCATCGCCAGCCCAGAAGCTTGCTAAAGCTTGGCGGGATCCACCGAGAGGCGTCGCTCGAAAAGAAAGGTTGACGACGCTAGCGCCGAGGATTACGCATGCTCTGGCGCTATATTTAATCTCCCAGCGCTATATGGGGCGCCCGCCGCGATTTGAGCGTCGGATTCTCACTTTTTTCTCTCTCTTGACAAAATTGCATCTGATGTCTTTTGCGAATAATCATAACTAAAACGTCTTTTTTCCATCTCGGCTGGTTCCGTCCCCGCGTGTTGCCGATAATCCGGATCAATCGGTCCACTAGATAAGAAGTTCTCGACGCCGCTCTCTTTTCCGTCAAAAATGCGTTTACCAGGAGCCGGGCTCCTACTCAGGGGCCTCTGTCTTTCAGTCTTTTTGTTCAGCCCTGCAGAGGCCATCGATTTGGATATCAGCGATGAACGTATGTATATTGCTTCTACGGTGATGTTGACTCTGGCTGATTCGCTTTCTACAAAACAGAATCGATCAAAGATGCCGCCAGCACAGCCGTATATGCTATGATGACCTACTATTCTGGTAATGAGACAGGTCAGATACCTGGCGCTTTCCCATCCAAATGGTGGGAGGGATCGGCGTTATTTCTTGCTCTCCTCCATTATTGGCATTATACCGGCGATACTACATATAACGATGAGCTACGCGTTGGCCTGGAGTGGCAATCTGGTGATGATGGAGACTACATGCCTACCAACTATAGTAGTTACTTGGTAAGTCCTCGCGGGGGAATATTAAGGTTATCGAGCCGGGTTTAATTGAACTTTCCAGGGAAATGACGATCAGATGTTTTGGGGAGTCGCTGCTATGACTGCCGCCGAATTGCAATTCACCGATGTCTCCGACGGATTTTCTTGGTTATCTCTCGCCCAGGGAGTTTTCAACACACAGATTAAACGATGGGATACAACCAAGTGCTCGGGTGGAATGCGCTGGCAGATTTATCCCTACCAAAGCGGCTATACAATGAAGAATGCAATCTCAAACGGCGGATTATTTCAGTTGTCCGCTCGCCTGGCGCGTTATACAGGAGATGCAATTTATTTGACATGGGCCAACAAAATCTGGGACTGGTCTGTGTCAGAGGATTCTTCGCCCTTGATCAATAATGCGACGTGGGATGTTGCCGATTCAACAAATATGGAGAATGATTGTACAACACGTGGAGACACCCAGTGGTCATACAACTATGGTGCCTACATGACAGGAGCCGCCTACCTTTACAATTATGTGAGTTCGGTACAGTCAGGGAATTCTGCGAGATGTGTTACTTATATCATATACTCGCTATAGACCAACGGAAGTTCTTATTGGCTCGAAGCCGTCGATGGTCTCCTGAATAAGACATTGGACACGTTTATCCCCGACAGCAACGGTGGCATCTTTGAAGAAGTCACATGCGAGCCTACAGAAGTATGCAATAACAATGAGATCCTTTTCAAGGGACTCGTCTCCTCTTGGCTGTCGTTTACCGCTATGCTTGTTCCATCGACCTATAGCAGTATCATCCCCAAGCTACAAACATCAGCCCAAGCCGCCGCTAAATCCTGTACGGGCCATAGCAACAGCACATGCGGTGTCCGATGGTATCAATCCAAATATGACGGGTGGATCGGAATGGAGGAGCAAATCAGCGCGAGCGATATCTTTACGGCGAATTTGGTCAGCTTCAACGCGGTAGCGCCAGTTACTTCGACAACGGGAGGAAACAGCACCAGCAACCCAAATGCTGGAAATAACGACACAACGTCAACCACTACGACGAGTACTACTATAACTACAAAAGATAAGGCTGGTGCCGGAATTTTGACTGTCCTTTTTGTGGTCGGGTGGGTCAGCCTCATCGGATGGACAGTTCTGGGTGGTTAATATGCATGGTTTTGATTGAACGGCGTCTTGGTGGAAATTGGCGAAATATTATCTTGGAAATGGCCAAGGGCATTGGGATTGGAATTTTGAATACTTATTGGCTTCAGGACCCTTAACGGCAAGAGTCTTGGAATAGAAATGATTTATACAAGCTTCCAGAAAACGTTTCTCGCATGCAACTGACATGCAACTATAGGACTGTAGGGATGGTTTGCAAGATTATTACATGATCATACAATATCCAGTCCACATAGGACTTGAATCTCGACATTCGCCCAAGAGGAGTGTATCCTTGCTAGAATCTACGCACTCAGACCAGCAACCAACTTGTCACCCAGCTTCTTAATGCTGTCCTCGAATGCATCACGGTCCCCAGCTTGCCATTTGGCATCGCTGCCAGGAACAGCGTCCTTTCCGGTAAATCCTAGATAAAGCACATCTTCTTCGCCATGTCCATTATTTCCGTTGATATCATCGTCGGGGAAGCACATCTGAGCCAGAGAGATGGATGCCTCGCCGGTAGAGTCCTCGCCATTAGTGTCGCCCCAAATTCCATACAGCTGGCTCAAGTCATTAGCTTGGAGGACATTATAAATTTAGAGAGGGGACTAAACATACCACTTGATTGTTGCATACGACGGCCATGACACTCAGCGGCTCCATTCCGTATTGCTGAGGATCAAAGTTGGTGTTTCCAAAGACCACATAAGGGTGGACGTTGGCATCTAGATCTTCAATACCGTACTGGCTGACTTGGTCCTTGAAGGCTGTTTCTCCTTGGCCGGTCTCATCGGTCCCACAATCACCTCCCTTATCATTCAGTCCATCGCAATCCACATCCATGTTGTCATATTCACCACCATTTGCCGAGCCGTGCAGGTAGATTGCCCCGTCGATATCACCGCAGTACGAAAATGTGTGAGCGCCGTCGATTCCATCAGAGAAGCCTCCTGCGAGCTTGTTGCTGCATTTGCCAGACTTTTTTGCACGTCAGCAAACTGTAACTGAACCATGTCGCTTCCATGAATACATGCCTTGTGATTGTCATAGATTGTCTTGAGATTGTCCGGCAAGTCGTATGCAGCAGCAAGACTGGCTGACAACAGAGTGGTGGCGGCGAGAATATGCATGATGATACTCGTGATATAGATATAGAGATGGAGCCTCCTTGGACATGCGGGGGACCTGGCGTATATATGCGAAGTGCCTCGCTGTACTATTCCCCATCAGGATTGTGGAGTTCTACAACTATGAAGCTTGCTGCAACTCAGGGTCTTGGATTCGGCTAGAACTTAGCATTCGATCATTCGACTCCAGTAATAAAAGCCAATAATGGAGAGAGCAGAAACCACGGGCGATGATCCTTGTGATTTTGGGGAAGAGGTAGTATCAAGGGGTCAATTGTTTCGATTCTCCAAACGAGGCGCAGTGAGATTTACCTCTTTCATCGAGACCCTTGGCGGGTAAGGGCCTGGGTCTCGGCTCTCATTTCCAAAAGGCATTTTATGACCAATTCCCCAAAAAGGTAACGAATGGGGCGAAAAGCGGACCACCATAATCTTACCGTAACATGAGTTTCAGAAGATCAGAGGCGGTTTCAGCTAGCGGGGCGTAATAGCAGTTAGGCTCGCATTCGGGTACGGGAAGTGGTGATGATCGACAGCCGAGGCAGGCCCACACAATTGCTATCGAGCTTGGAATCGTCCCCATTGCCTTAACTACGATCATGATTAAGATGGTGATCGTGAGCGAAGTAACGCAAGGAAATTGAGAAACCTGGAGCTATCGAAATATGAAGTGGCAATTCTCGCTTTTTCATCAGTGGAAATTTAACGCTGCCCCTATTGTACATTTCCGCCATCCGTCTCTGCCGAAGAGAGTATTGATGTTAATTCCGACAGCAAAGTAACACCTTCACCAAGAAGAGCGCCAATTTTGTCGGCTGTTTCCCTGGCGCCATTTTCGCCCACGAAGAAGAAATGATTTCCCGAAATCTCCCGCGACATTCTTGACGGCGCTTCTTGGAATAATGCTCTTAGCTTGTCCCACTTTTGAGTACCTTCAATATCTTTCAGATGTTTCTTTTCGACCATGGATTCCAATTTGTATGTCAGCAAGAATCCCCACGTGGCCTTATCAGTGAGAGAATGCCCCGAATCCAGCGAACTTGTTGGATATAGTGCTGATGGATAGGGCGTGTTCTCCATATCGAAGACCCGTGAATCCTCTTCGTGGGTTACTTCGTCTTGAACGAAAGAGCCCCGGCCGTCATATTTTAGTCTGAGTCCAATGAGGTTGATTGGAGTTCCTCCGACATATTCTCTCAGATATGTTTCACGAGGTATGATGCTCCTTTCGTTGTTTGCCTTGTCCACAGCGTCAAGCTGTTTGCAAAATGCCCCAATCCGTGAAGCGATGTCGAAGTATCCCGCTGCAGTACAGGTCATATCCTGGAGTGACCGGATACCGGAGATTCCAGGGGTAGCTGCGAGACTAATATATTGCTGAACATCAAGGTCTAGTTGCTTGCATGCAACGTTGAATTGGACAATCATTCTGCCACCCATACTCCATGAAACCAGCACTACGGAGCGAGTTGGAAGAGAATGACGGTCTATACAGCTCTGAGCGCTCAAAGCTGCTTGACGTCCCCAATCCGCAATCCGGAATTCTGACCCTGTCACCGGCATCACTGGTGGATTTGTATCGAGCGGGTAAGATAATGACAGGACTCCGAAGCCAGCTTTGCTCAGCCAGTGAGCCAAGAAGTCCTCTTGGCGATATTCGTGATGTCCACCATAGAAGATACGAGCCAGATGTACACCTCCTGGGATGCAAACGATCAAGGGTCTGGAAATTGTATCCTGGGCAGTTGGCGATTGATAGTGACAGATGGTCGGGAATCCCCCGATTGTCTCCAAGGTCTCTCCCGGGTATAAACTAGGTTCGCCAGCATGGTTTGCCTGTGCCATCTTGTCGCCCTGTGTTGAAAAGCCACCTCGAACTGTCGGAGGACCTGAATATCTCGAGTGTTCGAAATGAAGTGGAGGAAGAATTGAAAAATGCGGGACGGAATGAGGGGCTCTCGGCATTTCCCCGTCCAGCCCGACTCCACGCGGAGCCGGGAGTCACAAACCTGGAGAATACATGCATCGTCAATAATTTCTACTGTTTTGAATACTTTTGGGTAGATAGACCGCAATGAATCAATTGGCATTGTGTAAATATGTATATATTATCTCTCTTATCTTGAAAAGTCTCGTTTTGTACAAGTCCGAGTCTTATTGTAGAATAACCCAATTGTAACCCAACAGTGGGTGATGCAATAAACAATGAGCTATAACGGAAAGCGGCGTAGATTCTATCAGACATGGTGATGATGCATTGGCTGCTTTGGCGACCTATCTCTGGAGTTTCTATCCTCGCAACCAAATCAATTGGACCAGCTATCAGGGGCGACAAGTGGAATCTTGCAGACTTTGATATGTAGCTTCAAGGATGCTTTAAGCACATATAGTGTATTAGCAACATTCCTATACAAAAGCTGTTGAAGGTCATACTGAGGACATCTGATGCCGTGCATGAAGCAGCCAAACAATTCATGAGAACTTCAACGTAGTCGGCACTCGGGCAGGTACACTCGATATTTTCAAAACTGCCGCAGTTTATTGCTGCAGCGGCTTCTTTGTTACATTGGAGCTGTTCCGTGAGACATTAGACTGTTGTTATTTATTTGGCTTTCACCATGTCTTGGTCGGGGTCTGCTAGTACAAACCAGACAGGGGCTCATAGCCTGCGATCCATTACTAGGATCTTGAGCTACTGTGAACGAGACAAGGGGAAGAAGTGATAGTGTAAATGACAACTTCATTTTAGAAAAACGAAAATTGCACAGGTCACGGTGAGGTTACGATCTGAGAACGGATAAGAAGCGTCAAGGTTATAGTGATATTCAACGAAAATGTGGAAGAAGTACGGCGGTATTCTCACGCAGTTTATATATGCTGATGAGGGATTAGTCGTACACAACCTATACAACAAATTCCAAATTAAACTACGGTGACACCATAATGCAGATGACTGTACGTGCTGGAGAAATTGCCCCTCAGCCCCCGAGCTCGAGAATATTGAAGGCGAACACGAGATACTAGTAGTAAGCTGATTAATTTGTGTACGAGAAGATCAATTTGATATTGACAGGTAGCGATCGGAGGTACAGATCATAGCGATATAAAGCTGAGTATAGTTCAATGGCCTTTAGGATCGTAGGACAAGATTCCCGATCTCGGTGTTACGCTATGCACGATATGTGATATGATGCATAAGGACTCATCAGTCGGCATGATTTAAGAGTTTCAAATGCTGCAGAAGATTTTACACGGGTCTTTCGGAATTATAGTTCTATTTTGTAGGACCAGTATATAAATTGATGTTAGATATCACGAAAGTGCTGACCTGCAAGAGCCTGGCTCCAGGGCTTCGTATTCATTAGTATGCCCCGGTTGATTAATCCCGAACAACTGGCCTACACAACACGCTTCCGATCTCGCTTGGATAAGGCTAAGTTGTATCGCTAGAGAAAATGTGACATTTGAATTTTAAAATGACTGGAATTCTAAAACCATCTATCTGACGGATTAACCCGGGATATGCGCGGAATGATCTGAGTTGCAACAACGTGATGCTGTCAAGTGCACCCAAAAGCTAGTAAAAGATATGCAAATTGGCATTGCCACGCATCAAGAGACATCTCGATCATCACGGTGGAATCAACTTATCTGTCTCATCTTATAGGACAGCATTGCTCATTGACGAGTGGACCAAAAAACTGCGGCGTAACTACAAAAGACAAACAACCTTGAGAAATCGGAATCATTCATACTAATAATTACGCCAGGTGCCCATGGTAGGAATGTGGTTTATGGACACCCGCATACTCACAACTTACGAGCGTCTAGAGAAATGTTGGTACCGTGGAAGGGTATATGGTGTTGGTTCACCGATTTGTTCATAAACTTCATGGTGGTACAATTGAAGAACGCGACGCTTGGTCCGCCCTGCAACCTCGTTAGTCTAAGAAGAAGCTGTGTTAAGAGTTAGTCAGTCGGAGACTGGGTGCGAATAATAGGAGACAAGGAATGGAATGATGCGGTCCCATGCGATGTCAATGCGAGTCCGCGCCGGGCTATACATGGCTCGGAAAGCTAGACCGGTTGGGAAACCTGAAAAAAGAGACCAGCTCTATGATTCCGGATTGGTGTCGGTGTACGACGGGAGGCCTGGGACATTGGATTCCTCCTGGTTATCCTCATCGTCGTCATCGTCCACGTCTTCCCATTCAAGGTCGGCGTCGCCCTCGCCCAGACCGGTGACCATGGCCTGCAGCTCTTCGTCGTCCTCGTCCTCGCCGTATTCATCCCCGAGCATGCTAAGGAGTTGCAAGAGTCCGGCTTGCGAGCGCCATATTTCGTCTGCGGGTGGGCGGTCCTGGCTATTGGGATCAAACGAGCCGTCTCCGCCGGTGGTGTTTGTTGGTGGTGTGTTTGAGCTCGACTTTGGTGTTGCACCAGGAAGATCGGGGGCCAGGCTGATGACGCGAATGGCTTTGGTTGGGAAGATGCGGGCGGGATTCTCATTTTGCTGCACATCACCGGGGATATTAGGCAAGGATTGTCTCCAGCCGAGGGTCTTGTGAATCATAGATTAGCAATGCGACACATAAGGGAGTGGGTGAGATGTGAGATTTCCAAGGGGCGGAGCATACCGTATAGGTGGTCATGATCGCATCGTCGCACAGCGTCATGAAGCTCACCGGGACTGCCAGCTGAGGGGCCGAACTGGTCAACAATGAATAAGAAGCGCGCGATGGGGATTCGACATTTTGAATCCGATCGTGATCATCCAGTGCGACGATGTAAATGCGATCTTGGATCTCAAACATCACACGATGGTTCTGCACTGACAGCCAGCCACCTAGGTCGAAGCTTGATCCATCCGAATTGCATTCGATCACAGAGCTGTGTGCAGCCAGACCTGCTGGATCACGAATGGCTTTACGCCAGTCGGAACAAACGAACACGCTGCCCGCCCGTGAGAAGCCAACAAAGAGGTCACCATCCAGCATCCCAGCCCCCCATTCATTCACACCATCCCACATATGCTCGGAGGTCGGAATGGGCCCGGAGTTGAGTTCGAGAGGTACGAGTGAATCCTTTCGAGGGGCCCCGGGCGGGAATGGTCGATGGGCTGTTCCATATCGCGCGGCGCCGGCCAATGCTGCGGTCGCAGACGGCGAACTGGCGGCGGGTGGGAGAATGTGATATTTGTCGGTGCACTGCGATGGTTGGAGAATCCCGAGGAAGTCACCGCTCGTTTTGTCGTAGGCGTAGTAACCCTTTTGTCCGATGGAGTAAATGACGGCATCTTCGCTTTGATCGAGATGGCCGACCGCCTCCTTTTCGATGTTCAGGTGGGTTTTCATCGTGGGCGGGCGCTGTGTCATATCGTATACGAAGCCGTGTCCCTGGTTGGAGACCACACAGAGAGTCCAGTAAGATAATTGGAACCCTCTCGTCTGGCAATCATGATTCAAAATGGCAATCCGACGAAACTCCCCTCGTGTCGCACCGTCTTGATCGGCCTGCCAAACCTCGACGCCATCCCCTTCCCTATCAAATACCACCATACCATCTTGATATTCGAGATGTGCGTAGGGACGCACCGCATCGCCGTCGCTGTCGATTGTCGAGGGGAGTCGCCAGAGGATGCGACCGGTGTCCATGTCGGTGACATTCAGCCCGCCAGCATGGGAGGAGGAGACGAAGAATCGGCGTTTGAAATCCGGTCGGAAGCGCCACACAGGATTATTGCCAATTTGTAAGACTGACTCCTGGCTCATGGGCCGACGATCGGTCCAATTGCGAGCTAGAAGAGTCTGGCGTTTGCAAAGATCCTTCCATGATGTTGTCCCTTCAAACAAGCGAGAGAAGGAATGGGTATCGGATAGGAAGGATAGTTCACGAGGACGAGAGCATCCCGGTGGACGAAAAGTCTTGTATCCGGAGGTGTAGATAGCTTCTTGGTGGGTGTAGTCGATGAACTGATGCCAGGCTTTGGAGGTGGCAGTGAGGGCAGCGAGGGCGGAGACGGGCGAGAATTCCAAGATGCGGAGAACGATCTCCGGGGGAAAGGCAGCGAGGGGGTCTGCAGTAGAAGAAGTTCCGGCAGTCATATTCCGAGGGAGAGAGGGAGAGGGAGAGAGTGAGCTGGAGGGAAAAGGAAGGGAAGAGGTGAAGTTGAAGTTGCAGTTGAAGGAAGTCGAAATGGCAGAATTCTTTTGGCCGCGGGGCATGCCGTCATACTTCACCGCCTTCCCCAGCTGAAGTATACAACGGAGGAGTAGAGCAATGTCCCAATACTATGGGATACTATGGGATATGATGGGATGCTCTGATATTATTATATTATATTAACGAACAAAACGGTATAGACTATGACTGTTTCATTGTAATGGTAATATTATGCGGCACCAAATGCCCAGCGAGTCGACAAGACTTCTGCCAATTGCCTTCAACCACAATTTATGTACCAAAAGGTGTGTCATTCCATAAAAGCCTTTCTGCCTCAAGGTCCTCTTCATATTTATCTTCTGCAAAGGCATCCCGGATGAATTGCTCGATTTCCGGAAATCGTTCCGCACCGTACATGAGCTTTGTGTACTCCCAATACTCAGGGTAAAAGCTGGCACATTCCCAGTCCACAATCGCAATTAGGCGTCCACGGTCAATAATGATATTGCTAGGATGGAGGTCTGCGTGAGTGAAGACCGATCTATACAGACGGGCATGGATGGTCGAGATGTGCTCCTTTGTTTCTGTGCGTACATATTGATGCACAAGGAATGAATTGAATTCAGGAAGAGAAGAAACGGACCACAAGCTCCAGAGGGAAAACGATGATCTTTCAGTGGGCCACGTAGGCAGTTACCGAAGACGTGTGGAGTTTGATTAGGAATGCCGCGCAGCTGTGACCAGACAGTTTTCAAGTCCCTTGATAGCTGCTTTCGCTCGGGATATGGGAGTCGATGAAAGACTGTATGTAAAGTTTGCCCGGGAATGGCTGTCATCACGAGAGTCGGGCGGTTTCCCTGGAAATCATCGATCCAGAGGGGCGATAGTATTGAAGTGTATTGTTCTGTTAGGCGCAACGCCTCACCTTCGTTGCAAGGAGGAAGCAGGCGTTCTTTCGCATATAGACCGAATGGTAAACGGTGGACCAGGCCAGTGAAAGACTGCGGGTAGAGATAGCTTCCTAATTTGAGAAACACACGGTAGAACTGGGCAGGTAAAACCCTGGGGACGAAATGCCAAAGGGAGCGTAGTATCCTCTGAGCAGTTGTACTTAGGACTATAGAAAATAATCAAATCAGTCTTGGGAGTCTCAAGTGGATATGATTGGTCTTTCGTACACATTCCATGCAAGGGCCAGCCCCTAGCAATTTGTTCTTCAACATGGAATAGATGCAAAGAAGCCGCAAAGCGAAAGTGTGTTCGAACGAGGAATGGATCTGGTAAAGATAGATTGGCATCTCGGGTCTCCATTATGAACATCTGCATTGGAAGTTCCCATGGGCGACCATCGCTAAGATACAGCAAGCCACAAGGCTCCGGCAACAGCCTGGAAACAAAATACTATCATACAGTCAGTCTTAGGTACTCATGTAAGTTTAGACTTGCAGAGAAACAGACGTAAACTTTGCCTGCCGTTGTGATTTTGGACTCAGTCTCATCATTCCACTGATCCGGACTTTCAGTCGGAGGAAAAAATTGTATTTGGCCATTTCTAAAAGCCGAATGAACGCTTGGAGAGAGTAAGAGCAAGTTTCTCAGTTGAGATTCCAATGTGCTGGCTTGCAGCTGGGTGCGGAGATCGAAATCCTTTCCGGGGCCAAAAAGGCTTGCAGCAAGTCATAAATAGGGCTCTAGTGGAATCATCCATAGATGATACGAGTTAGTCAACTTGATACTATCCAATCTCGCTTTGCGAGGTATATTGTGAACTAACTTGGGAATCCATATCTTGGTCATCGAAAAGGCTCGGTGGAATTACCTAGGCATGATCGAAATGAACCGATCGTTCGGGATCCGTGGGCCTCTGATCAAGCATGAAACAATGAGAGTCGTCGCGAATTTCGACAAGACTCTGGGCATCCAAGGGAACTTGGTCTCTCCAGCTCACTGTTATAGCGGTTAGTAGGGGATACTCGAGAGCACACGATCAGTTTCAACAGACATTTAGTCACAACACGCTTCCAATCCAGCTTTAATTCCCACAGAGCCTGCTCCGCAGGACGATCAGGCTGGTCATGGATCTTTTCCCAGATGTACTGAGCGGCGTATTCTGGATCGACGGCCTCATTCAGGAAGGCTCTCCAAATCGAGTGTTCAGTTGGTGTTAGTTGGGCCGACTCGATTAGCTGGAGAGTGACATGGTGCCTGCCGGTTTCTGAAACCATAACAGTGACCGAGCTTCAGACCCAGACTCAAATTGTCGAGTGTGATAGAAAGATATCTGAATGTGTAGTAGTTGACCGCAGACGAGGGTCACGCGTCTCCGCTGTGGGTAAGGCGGGGAACGCTGGCAGGATAGCTTGGCGCGCGTCCTATACATTTGAACATTTGAAGATTCAAATATTTGAAATACTTTAATTCAAAATACTTCATATTAAACAATATAATGATGAGCTTATCCTTATCTGACACTCTTGCTATGCTGAAATAGATGGTTCTATTTTTACCATTTTTTGTCGCTGCGGTTTGTTGAATACTCGAGAGCGGTAGATTAGACCCTCCAATGTGATAGCAGAAATACGCGCTGGGGGCGAGGTATGTCAATTGGGATTTTTAGTCCAATAGTTTAGTAATGATACTGCGGAACATTGTTCCTGTCCCACAGTATGCAGCCAAACCTTTTTCTTAGCGCCACGGAGTTGCTGTGTTCATCCCGTGAGAAAGTACAAAAACGAGGGAGGAAATAATGCTAAATTTAGCTACTAGGTTGAAAGATTATGTACACACTAGCCAATTCTTTTAAATACTCGAAGCACGATACTACTCTCTGTCACCAAAGACGCTTTGTTGTTCATCTCTCACACGTTTCAAGTCTGACATTTGATGAGATCCAATTGAATATATAGATGAAGCGCTTGTAAATCAAAGGAGTAGTATCGTTCTTTCTGACTGCGAGTGAGCCTCATGTAACCTTTGAATAACCTGTATGCTATTGGGAGCATATAAAGCCTTTCAATCTATCCAGGGAGTACCACAATTCTCCAAACACTTCAATTTGTACTTACATATTATCAAGACCAGGTTGAAAGTCACCTTCAAACTACATCATGGCGACGCCGGCCCCCTTTGAGATAAATGGACTTTATATCCTTTTGTCTGATTGCGGCGAGAATTCTTTTGCATTCCACTGGGGTCTCTATCTAAACCAGTCTGCATCTCCGGCTTCGGGCTACATATACCATTTGATCAATACGACCAACTCAACTACCTGGACCTTCGACTCGCGACTCAGCGAAAATGTCATGCTTTCTGAGAGATTGCTAGTAGCCTCAAAATAGGTGTACTAGACCCTTCACTTCATGCGTCCTTTCTTGATCGTCTGGGACAAATTCCAATCGCTTATTCAATGCGATTCAGGGAAAATATCAGTTGCCGAGTGTGGCTTAAGGAGGCACTTTTCGCTTTGGAGGACGAGGGCTATATCATGATTGTCCGGAGCGTCGAAGATATCGAGATTGAAGCCAGAAATGCTGCAATGCTAAACAAGAGCCAGGGGAGAAGGAGGATGTTTGCTCGAAGTGTTGGAAGCCAAGCTTAAGATGCGGAGTGATCTCGATGTGCTGCGCGTGGAGATGCACTACTAAGTCCAATTTTGCATCTTTTCTGTCCTTTGTGGGGGATGAAATGTCGATTTTGAGCGCAGCTTCTTTCTGTCAAGTCAACATAATGACGAGGAGCTCTGTGAATCACCCGAGGCATCTGGGGATCGTCAGATCCAAGCTACTTAGGTATAAACCTTCTGTATTCTTCATTTAAAATTTCCACTACCCTGCAAGTAACCCAGATGGTACGAAGAGTCCATGTCCATATCAATCGCGCCTAGAAGTCTCAGTAATCGTATTCAGTGTGTGATGTATGCCTGTTCCCCTTTTCATTCCGCTCCCACTGTCGAGATTTTGGTTGTGACTTGTTTGGAAGCTTATGCTGCCCCAAAGACCCTCCCAGTTCCTCGGATTAGCGACATCTTGATGTGTTATGTTGATCAGCATTTCCAGTATCGGGAGGGGCGATCTCCATGTTTAGAAACAGCCAGCCTTCGGGCCAACTCCTCGATAAACGCAACACTCCGGTGACAGCCCTATTCACAGCATATTGTCACAAAAATATCGACGTCGAAGTCTTCCACGGTAGCGTCTTCGCTGGATTCGGCGTTTTTGCTATGCAGCGCATCGACTACACCAGGTTCTTGTTGAGTTCCATTTCCTTGGGTTGAGTGTAGTAATTGGTCGTAACCCTCTTCGATGACACCAAGAAGTTCGTCTTGGACCTTGAGCAAGAATGCTTCGACATTATCATTTCGAAGGAACCCCTTCCGAAGACTCCTAGATAGGCCAGTTGAATTTGCTCGAAGATACCGAGGCGGGTTGGGTAAGTGCCGAATATTGTAAGCCAAATCTTTGTGATAGGGTACTTCTTTTCGTTATTTTACGATTGGCCCATTAGCGTGACCGTATGGAATCAGCGAACTCGGATTGTATTTTATTTGCCTGCGTTGGCTGAGAGTCCGCGGCCGAGCTTACCGGACATATTAGCAGAAGCGAGGACCTGAAGCTAACAGCGGAATCTAGTTATAATGTGAGCATGGCTGACGTTTGGTAACGGCTTGTCGAAGTGCGTCACGAAAGTTGGCGATGATCATGGCATGGTGCAGAAACAAACATCTCAGTTGGTGAACAGACCGATGAAATTCTCATTCACCCTGAATTTTGCTTTGAAACCCGCCCGAGAGATTTATTTGCATGAATACAGAAAGTTGAAGGAGATTTCTCCAGATGACTTTGCTTTTGCTGTGAGTCAACAGTGCCCCGCGAGAGCTAAGTCATCATATAACTACTCGTCGCTTACCTGCTTGTCTTACACTTAGATGTTTCAAATGAGACCTTTTTGACTGTCGATGATAATGCTCGATACGCTGGTTTGGGTAATAATATATGTCTACGTATAAAAGAGCAGAAGCGGCAAGTAATGTCGATATGTACTCGCACGTTGGAATGATCCTAGAGAACCTATTCTTTGTTTTGGACAGACTGTAAACTTGGGCATGAAGTTGAATGTCGATGTCGTAGCCAGGAATTTCTTCTTTCTCATAGTTAATTATCACCCGGAATTTGGAAAGACCCCAAGATCAGTATAAATTCAAAAATGAACAGGTTCATTAGACTTTGCCAAAACGCATCCATTCCATGTGTTCTCCTGAGACCCGGCTTTGAAGAATGATGAAGATCACTCCGAGCGCCGTGTCAACCGACGAATATCAGACCAGCTAGGTATCAAAAACAGGCCAATTTGGGCCACAAATAGCCATACAGCAACCATGTCAGTCTCCGACTCGATGTGATTGCGCTGGACAATGAGTTCTGTCCAGAGAATCAACGGCCACCCGATTATGAGCATTGCAATTGCCCCTAGGGGGATAGCGGGATATTTGTGGAGATACCACGGCATCCTTTTAACTTCCTCAGAGTCGATACTGCCAACAGTACTAAGATAGCCGGCAGCGAGGGCAGCGTTCAGGACCAGAAACGAGTCTCCGATCTGCCAGAGCAGAGTGAAGATATGCCATCCTTTGCTCAGAGTCCTCCACCCGAAAAAGAAGAATTGATATTCGCCAAATCCTTCCGGCTGATTTGTCGCCCAGCTAACCCACGCAGAAACGGTATTGAGGATGAGCACCCCAACTGTGCCAAGTGAGAGAAATGCACTCAGAAATATATTTCCCGATGAAACTCCCCCTAGGTAACTGATCGCATAGATAAAGTTAAAGTGGATCGGCAAAAGTGAAAGGGCGTGGAGTTCCTTCGCCTGGACAGCTTGGTACCATTGAATTTGCGTGTACCAGTTGTAGGCGAGGAATCCCACGTTGGTAGGGATGTTGCTTCCAACTCCGCCTGCAAATTGGGCAGGAGAAAGCATCATGCTCGCATAGAGGAGCCATCGGTTGGTAAGACTGAAGCCTTGGACGACTTGTGTGGTGGACATGTTTCTCTCTGACACTGGTACCAGGCAGGATGTTATTGACGAACAAGCGGCATACTACTTCAAGTTGGTATGGAAAAGTTGATGTTGAAGATACCAGAGGCAATAGAAGGAAAGTGTAGACTCGCGAGGCTCTATCCTCAAGTATGAGAGCTATTTATCTTTCTTGTGCCGGCGTCCGACAGGAAAGATAAGTGAATGTGGTAACGAGATTGATTCAATATCCTTGAAATAGGCGAGTGCGACGTGGGTTTCTGTATTTATTTATCTTACATCTCTTGCACCCGGGCGCATTTCAAGTGCATGACGAGGCGGTGCAATGAGGCTAAAAGAGGCGATGGGTAGATCGTTACTAGTATGAGTCTAACTTTCCGCGAGAAAAGGCTCGGGATAAGCTGATAATACGAGGCTCAGCCCCACTGGATTCGCTTAGCTGCATGGGAATCATCATGATCCGACGATCCCATTGGTCTAGTATGCTGCATGAGGCAACAAGGGCTTGTTGAAGACAATGCCCATCGAATCAAATATGGTCCGCATATATGAAGCAGATCGTTAGTTATTTCCCAAGAATTTCCTCAGACCCTGAAGGAATCCACGACCTCCACCGTGTGTTTCAATATCCAGGACATCGAGTTATTTGCTAGTCCTACTTCAGCCACGTCGGCTTCAGGCACATTGCTGAACCCATTTCTGTCACCGCCCATCGCTAATTTCATCAAGTAGTCCATCCGGTCTCCCGATCACCGTTGACTTCGTTTGAGAATTCTGATCTGGGCGGGGATTCTCTAACTTATGCAGTTCTTTTCTGACTTTGATGACACTCGAAGCAGGGCCTCAATTTATTGCTGACAGGGGCGCTAAGGTTGCCAAGTAACAGCCCAGGATGGTAAGATTCGGAATGAAATGGCACTAGTCTACTTTTGTCTGCATTTATGAGGCAGCATCATTGCTTGCAGTATGAGGTTAATAAACTTAATCTTCGCCAAAACATACTATTAGGCATGATCGACACCAACATGCCAATACCGGATGTCTTTTATGTCGGCTTCCACTAGGCCTCTCTCATTGTTCAGTAAGATCCCACACTTGAAGCCCTCTGCGTACAGATCGGGGGGGCCTTCCAACTAAGGTTGCAGCATAACCACATCGCATATGTGGACGCTTCTGCAGTTGTTGACATGGGGATTCCACGCCGAAGACAAGGTCATAGAGGCATCCCGGTGAAAAGCGATGTTGCCGAGTGCGCATTGGGACAGGTTGACTTTTTCAACCTGAGATTGAATATGGATGGACTCAGCTTCATGGAGTGATCTCGAGGATGATCGTATTGCACGTACACAAGGCACCTATCAAATCAACCACGACTAAAACATCCGGATCTAAATCTGCTGCGTAAGTTGCTCATCTCAACAGACGGAAGAAACTGACAGACGAAATTAAAGCGTGCTGGAGTTCACATAGGGTGGCGATCTGGAATAGGTGTTCCTGCGAGCCTCCATAGGTGCTTGCATGTTACGAATACAGCTGGCTCAATGTGTAGTTGAACTAATCATGACGCATGGTTGAGAGGTAAGAAGTCCAGTATGAAATTTTACATCCACTCAAATACGAATGCAATGCTAACCACCGCCAACATGAACTTCAGGTGTAACGACACAAAGAACAACCCCCCGCCGGCGCCGCCAACTTCTTCTTCAACCCGCGCTTTCGATCCAACAATCTGGAATCGATGGACAGAGCGAACTGCGCCAGGAATGCCGGGCAACTCACCTCTGGAAGTCCCCATGAACCACCGCCGTGTCAACCGAATATGAAGGGATATGAAGGAAAAAGCACGTCGACTGAAGGAGAACCAAGCGAGCCCGGGGTGGCAGGTCAATCACCCATTCGACCATCAGTAATGAACCCGTTTTCATTGAGATAGGAGAACTCGCAGAGATTGAAAAAGGAATCAAGCCACCATCCTCCACGCTGGCCAGTCGCCAAAAGAATTCAATCCTCTGTTGGAAGGTCAGAAATGCACCAGTTTCAGTCACGATGGATGAACTCACAGAGATTGAAAAAAAACCAAGCCACCATCCCCAAGCTTGCCAGTAGCCAAAGGGGGCGGTACCTAAACGTAGAAAATCAGCAGAACAAGACGAAGGCCCAAAGCCGTCCGATCAACAAAACCATCCAGAAAAAGCAAAGAAAAAGCAACGCAATGGGCCCTCTTTTTTTGTATTTTTGTCTTTTCGGGGCCAGGTTGAAGGTCAACAGAAGAAAGGAAACAAAAGAAATCAACCAAAGAGAAAGTCCTCGAGCAAAGAATCAACTTGTGAATAGGCCGCGTCGTCCAGCATTCCCTCGAACGATCTGAGAAGAGCATCAACCAAAGTCACCCGGAAGTGACGGAGAAATGACTCTCTCGAAAAGATCAAGGCAAGGCCGATGATGACGAACGACGCAGTGAGCGTAATAATGTGATTCAAGTTGTAGCTCAAGCCATCAAAGTGCACCCACCCGTCAGCCAGATCACTGAAGGCCCCACGCCGAGCGTGATGGGACTCGTCAGAACAGGGTGCCTGGAGAGTGTCACGACGAACGCGCGGAACAATCTTGGGACCTAGATTGAGAGCCGAGGGACGAGGAGTGACACAAGGCAGAAGCTGAACAGCTTGACACTTGGTCGAGGGAGAAAAGGCTTCGCGCCGGGGACGAGGGAGCGGAGAAACAACAGCAGACAGAACGAAGAACTCATCTGAAACATCCGCTGGATACCAACCCAGGGTAGGGAGGCAGAGCCAGGAGGCAGCAAAGCTGCGGAATCTAGTGAAAATGCCCGAGAGCATTGCACCGAGAAACAAGGCCCAAGAGAAGAAGAGCAGTAGTAAGAGCAAGGGCAGAAGCACGAGCAAGAACCAAAGCAGAATGACCTCAGTGGTGTGAAGAGGAAGAGAAGAAGACGAAGAAGAAGAAGAAGAAGAAGAAGAAGAAGAAGAAGAAGAAGAAGAAGAAGAAGAAGAAGAAGAGAAGAACAACAAAAAAGGAGGGTTTATGTTTACGTCGGGGCGGTTCCGCGCTTGGCGGTTGCTACGATGAATTGTGCCATGACAACAGGAAGGAGCGAGGGGAAGGAGGGGGAGTGGAGGGGAAGGAGGTGCACTTTCCATCTTTCACATTTGAGACGGGATACAAAAGGAAGGAACAAAGGAATGAGGACTGTGGGAGCGAAGGAAACTGTCACTTCCCCATAACTGTATTTACCCCGGATTTTGGGTAAACATCGGAAGTACCCCGAGTACACTGAGTACACCAAGTATAACCAGCATACTAGAGCACGGTCCACCATAATCAGAATCGAGGTTGAAGCAAACCATTCATACCATTCATATATTTGACATGCAGGTATCAGCGCCTATCGGCACCATCACTTCGAACGAGTGTCACATTCAAAGATCGATTGATTTTGATCAGAAGGCAAACAACATAACCATAAGGTAGAAGACACAAATGCTTTCGAATCATAAATTTGAAAACAATTCTGTGATTGTTCCAATGCTCCCTGCTGTTAAGACGCGGATGCCTCAGGCACTACAAATCGTATTTTCCCCGCTGCCGCTTCACTCTCTCATACCTTTAGTCAACCCTCGCACTTGGGCATAGATCACCACCTTTGTGAATTTAAGCTTCCGTCAGTTCAATCAACCATCATTTCCTAGGGAGGTTTTCCTGACCGGAAGCAAGGCCAACTCCGGCGGTCAAAGGAATACTTTCGAAGTCGAATCGGAATAAGCCTTCTATTCCGAGATGGTGCTGTGGGCCAGGTCACTATTCCGATCGGGGACTATGTACCCCGGACCCTGCACGCCAAGATACCTCCATCGATACTGTTTAATATTTCGAACCTGGGGCCCCAGGTTACAAAGACATGTATCAAGAGTTCTCTTGGGAGTTGATATTCTTCCCAGCGTCATTAAAAGCTCGGATCTAACCTTTTGATTCTTTTCCTGATTTCCATTTCAGAAATGGCCAAAAGATCCTGGAATTTTCGAGGACAAGCCTTGTCTCTTGCCCAAATCCTCACAGTTGTTTGCCCTGCGTATGTCCTCTTTGGATACAATCAATCTGGACTTGGAAGCCTCACATCATTATCCGACTGGGTGAAACACTTTCCTGAAATCGACACGGTTAATACCACTGGGGCCCAGAAAAGCCACAATGCAACAATTCAAGGAGTTGTTATTGCGACGTTCACATTGGGTGCGTTGCCAGGTTATCTATCCTGCTCATACACAGCAGACAAATTTGGTCGACGCCCAGTCATATTCATGGGGGTGGGCTTCTGGCTTTGATCGGTCAATTATTGGAAGCATCCGCTTTCCAACTGGTCCAGATAATTATAGGTCGAACGATTCTCGGAGTTGGTATTGGTATGCTGAGTGGCACGGTTCCAACTTGGCAAAGTGAATGCTCAAGCTCAAAAAACCGTGGAAAACATGTTGTGTTGGATGGACTTTTCATTGCCCTTGGATACATGTTGCAAGCTTGGATCAACCCTGGCTTTTATCAGTACAAAATCGGCCCCGTGACCTGGCGCGCTCCTACGGCAATCCCTTTTGCCTTTGAACTTATGCTGATGGTTTCCATCGTTTTCTTGCCTGATTCTCCTCGGTGGCTAGCACGACAAGGTCGCGTCGAAGAGGCAAGGGCATCGCTTGCTTCTTTCAGAGACGCCAATGAAGATGCGCCCGCGATCACAGCAGAGCTTGCAGCCATCGAGAGCTCTCTTGAGGAGACAGCTCGTAGTGCTTCATCCCTCAAAGACCTGCTTACGATGGGAGAAGACCGCCTGCTATATCGTTTCGGCATATGCATCTTGTTACAGTTCTTCCAACAAATGTCTGGTGGAAATCTTATATCAGTATATTCCACAACGATATTTGAATCAGGATTGTCTCTTGGTGCACAAACATCCCGCCTTCTCTCCGGTGGTGTTCTAACTTGGAAGTTCCTATCCTGCTTTATCTCGTTCTTCACTATTGACAGGTTTGGCCGCCGATTTGCATTGATTGTAAGCGGCACCGGCATGGCCACATGTATGCTAGGTCTAGCAGTGGCAACCTCCTTTCCTAACTCGAACTATACCGCCCAAATATTCAGTGTTTTTTTCGTTTTTCTATTCAACTTTTTCATTCCAATCGGATTCTTGGGGGCCAATTTCCTTTACCGCACGGAAGTTTCCCACCCGGCTTCGCGTTGCTATGTCGAGTATATCGACTGCAAATCACTGGCTTTGGTATGTATACCTTCCATTTGCTCTGTTACTCGAAGCTAATTAGGCCAAGGAACTTTGTGGTTACTATGATAACTCCTGTCGCAGTTGATACTATCGGGTACAAGTACTATATTGTTTTTACTTGTATTGGATTCTGTATCCCTCTATCTATTTATTTCCTATATCCGGAGGTGAGTAGCGGGAAATAATTACTACAATAATGGACTAACATCCTCCAGACCATGGGACGTACACTTGAAGATATCGATTTAATATTCCGAGAAAGCCCATCGATTTGGGCCACTGTTAGCTATGCCAAGCAGAACCCCGGGAATGATCTTCTCGGTACTGAAGATGAGAAAACAAGATTCGGTCACGAGGAAAAAGTTGAAATAGCTTTGAACGAGCGTGTCAGTGATTGAAGATCATAAAGAAGCAGCACATGTCTATACGAATCCAGGGTCCCGGGAAATTAACTGTTAGACCCTGGGCTAGCATCGAAAATTTGAATGAAGTGCATCCGCATCAAATACCTAGTGTAAGATGGGAATGCTCGCTGGCAGTCTGTCAAGCAGACGGGTCAATCGCGAAGAGACAAAACCACCACACTCGCAGAGTGCAGGAACGAGATGAGCAAAGCGTGACGCTATAGAGAGATGA